>BQNB010026745.1:40069-58284 GCA_026074375.1 Tanacetum coccineum | reverse complement strand
ATGTTGCTTGCTTATTGTTTTGTTCTCACGTACCCGTTTTTCCCACAAAAAATAGCAAAAATTTTAAGTTTTTAGTGTTTAAAAAAAATAAAAAATAAAAATAAAAATAATAAATAAGTATCTCTGCCAGATTACTTCATCGTGTCGGAGGCGTGGCCGATGTTGTAGCCTACTAAAGGACTGAGGTATAATAATGTTGCTTTATTTTTGTCTTACTTTGTGCCTTAAAGAGCCTAAGGGTATATGGTGCAAATAAGATTGGTTCATTCTTGTCTTAAAGAGCCCTAGGGTATATGACATGAATGGTGCCTTGCTTAAGTAGCCTAATAAAAGCCAAATTTTGGTTGCCTCGATGTGGACTTTATTCTTGATTGCATTTGATCTTTTGAGAAGGGCTAGGAGCTAATTATTGCGTTCTTAACCATTACACTTTATTTTCTGAATTAATAAGTATCGAAACAAAAGTCTTAAAGAGCCTTCGGGTATATGACTTAAGTAAAATCCTGAGATACAAAAGTAGGATTTGCGGGAGGAAAAGTAAGAACACAATTAGTATTTATGAGTAGTGTTAGTGTCATGACTTGTAATTAACGATGATCTTGTTTTTAAGCTTAGCATGGGAAAAGTGAAAAATCGGGGATGATGAAGTTATCTTTTAGACGCTTAATTGTGCTTTTTGTTCTATGATCCTAAAAGTTACCAATGTGGTAATGAAAACATTGCATTATGTCAACACAAATAAATTGTAGTTAGGTAGTTAATAATCAAGAAAAATCATAAAAAGAGAAAAATCTTAGAAAATGGGAAGTCGGGTGTTTTATAACTTGTGATCTCTTATCTCTCTCAAACAAAACTCTTTGCTACTTTTCAAAGGTTTAGTTTGGGGAATTTTCGAGGTATTTGGTTATAAGGCATGTAATATTGCGTGAGGACACACAATGTTTTAGTTTGGGGAATTTTGATAGTTGTTAAACTATACATATCAATTTATGCTTAAAAAGGCCCAATTCAACCCAAAACGGATCAAAAATGGCAAAAATGTGCTTGTATCTGAGTTTTATGTGTGCAGGTATGGATATGTCAAATATCGCAAGAAATCAGTCAAAAACGGACACGAGAACGGATGAGTGATCAAGAAGCTAAAGAAATCAAAGCCGAAGCCAAGAGAAATCATGCCTCAGCCTTCTACAGTCAACCAAAGCCCAGCTCCATTGTTTTATAAATTCAAGGACTGTTTTTGCAATTGGTGAAAGTTAATTATAACCTGAAAATGGTGCTTGCCAAACACAAGGGCCGAATGTGTAATTTCCCTATAGTTATAAAAGGCGCGGGTCAAAGTCCGGGTCAAATAAACCCGTGGACTCCCAATCAACCAATGAGAATACAACCCCCAACCCGACCTAACCCGACCCTTAACCCTACCCTACCCGGTTAAACTTATAACATTTTTACACTTACTATTCACTCACTTTCCCCAAATCGGATCAAACTCACTCACACACACACGAACACACTCAAGAACACAAAGAACCCTAGTTTACAAACCTTTTACCCACATCAAATTATCTCTTTGGGTTAATCCACATCTCTCAACCCTTACCATCTTTCACTATCAATTAATCCCAACTCAATCCACCCTGGCAAAATGAGAGGGGAATTGAGATTGGGTGTGTGACGTGTAGGTTGAGTGTTTACATCAATAACTCAACACACTCTATGTACACGTTCAATGATCCGGGTGCACCACTCTTTGATCTAACGTTTGAGATAGTAGTTCAAGGAGAGAGATTGATTGAAGGTCAAGATGAAAAGGATAGAAGGATCTTGAGAGGAGGATGAGCTCAAGCTCTCGGTATAAATACCACTAAATCCAGCAGTTAAACATATAATTTTTAGGGTTAATTTTTCAGGTTATTTTCATAGTGTAATTTTTCATTTTAATGTTTAGTAATTTTGTTTCACGTTTGTAAGCAACTGTTTATTTCAGTTTTTTATAAAAGTAATTATTTCATATAAATTTGTTTCTCTATTTAAATTCTGTCAAAATACTTGTGTTTGTGTTTGTTTTGATGAACTTCGGTAAGGCTTGGAGTCTCTTGGAATGGATGGCTGCTGAGACTCCTAGGGTTTTAGATGCTAAGGAGTTAGCATATAGTTAGATTAGGTTGTTGTTGATTCGAGGATTGGGCTTATGTGATCTACGCCATAAGTCAAAGGTTGTTATTGTTTATGTTCATGATGGGAACACCAAGGTTCACAATTTTAGATTTAATTTGTTTTACATTTGTGCTTTTGATTTCCTATTAAGCTGTATGGTTATTATTTATATGTTTAAAAGAGTTTAAATAATGCTTTTTGGATGCGCCGCGATATGCTCGCGCGCGCTGATTAAGTAGATTTTATTAAGTATTAAGTGCCTTGAGTTGCTTTGTTTTCGAGAAGGTAGATTACTAAGTTGCTAAAGCTTATAAGCTAATAAGCTTATTCAGCTTATTTCAAATAAGTTAGAGTTAAGATTTATAAAAGTAGTTTCTTAAAAAGTTAGGATAATAAGCTGTTTTTATATAAAAAGGATGCTGAGTGTTAGTAGTTAGGGAGTTCAGGGGTCATTTTGTCCATCTTTAAGTTTCTGTTACGGTAAAATTTGCATAGTTTAGGTCCTAGTTAATTACGCAGTTTGTCCTTCGTTAGTTTAATTGTTAAGTATAGTTTAGTCAATAGTCCAGAGTGATTATTTCTGGCTATAGATTATAAAATTGTGTTTTTTCATTAAAACTTTAATGTTTGGCCGTCTAACCCTCACTTTGTTTTGTGTGTCACTTTCAAACCCATGTGTTGTGGCAGATTTCATTTAGCTTATTAGGATAATAGTTTTGTTAAATTATAAGTTAGGGTTTTTTAGTTTTATTAATTAAAGTAGTTTAAATATGACTCATTAAAAACTTAGGGCTTTTTATAAAATTTGTTTTCTGCATATTTCTTTTTATAAAGAATTTTTTTATATAATTTTTTGTTTATGTTTTATATTTTTAAAAAAATAAATTTAATTTTCGAATTAGTTTTTAATATTTCGGTTTTCATAAATTCAATATTAATAAAAAATAAAAATTTATTTTAGTTATAAATCAACTTATAGTCATTTTTTAGAAAAGTATTTTTTATACTTTATTTTTAACATTTAATTTTCAACTTTAGTTTTTTAATTTTCATACTTTATATTTTATTTTGTAATATTGAAAAAATTTGTATTAAAAAATGTTTTTCTTATTCTTTTGAAGTTAATTAGATTAATTCAGTTTTAAAAGTATTTTTTTAGTTTTTTTCAATTTGAATTTCTAGTTTTTGATTTAATTTTGATTATAGAGTATTGCATTTACAAAAAAAAAATTACGAAATGCCCTTAAAAATATTTTTCTTTTTATATTTTTTTTTGCAATTTATTTTGGTTTAGGACTCTAGTGACAACTTTAAGATTTATATTGTTTTGTTTTCTTAAATGTCGCATTTTATTTACTAAGGAAAGGTAAAAGCCCATTTAGCTTTTAGGGATCATTTGTGTAATTTTGGAAACTTGAGGGACTAGTATTGTAACTTTGGGGTCTTTGTCTTCTAGTGTTGACTTTGACTGTTTGACTTGAGTTGACCAAAGTTTGACTTTTTGACTTTGGCTTCCGGCTCTTGCACGCTTTTTTGTTCTCGTATCCGTGTTTGCCCGTTTTTGATGATTTTCTTGTGATTTTTGTCTTATCCGTACCTGTACACACAAAACACAAAAACAAGTATATCTTTGCCGTTTTAAGTGTGTTTTTGGTCATTTAGGGTCATTTTTGGTGTTAACGGATATGTGTATTTTACACCTATCAAAATATTATGGTCATATACTGCTGAGATCCTTAATTCCAATGAAGGGTCAAGTTGTAAGCTTGATGTTTACCATATGCATGATGGTAAGACATACTTTAGAAGTTTTTATGTATGCTTCAAGGCTTTGAAAGAAGGATGGTTAGAAGGATGTAGGAAGGTAATTGATCTTGATGGGTGCTTTCTTAAAACCATTTGCAAGGGATAATTGCTATCAGCTATAGGTTGAGATGGTAATAATCAAATTTACCTAATTATTTAGGCTATGGTTAATGTTGAGAACAAGAAGAACTAGAGTTGGTTCATGCAGTATCTCAGTGATGACTTGGGAATTGTTAATGGTGAAGGTCTAACAATCATATCTGATCAACATAAGGTATTATTAATTTCATTTAATAAGTAATTGAAACTGTTTTGTAACTTATCCATTTTGTAGGGAATTATTGAAGCTGCTAAAGTTGTAATGCCTTTAGCATAACATAGACAATGTGCAAGACGCATATTAGCTAACTTCATAAAGAAGTTCACTGGTGTGCATTTGGGAACTTGTTTTGGAAAACTTCTGCAAGTGCTGTTGTGAATACTCCCACTATGTATGTAAGAGGTGGAACAAGGTCTGGCAAAGGTGGTAAGACACCTAGTGTGTCTTCAAGAGGTTGTAAAAAGGCTGTAAGAGGTGGAACAGAGGTATCCACACCATCATCACCAACTGTAGGTTTTAAAATGTCTACAACCTTTGCAAGTTCTGGTGTGAAGGTGACTGGAAGTGGTGTGAGGCTAGGGATGGTGTATACATAAGGGGTAATAGTCAAACTATGTTTTCAAGTAATGAAAATAGAGGGCTGAGGACAATTAACGGAAAAGTGGTTAGAAATAAGGGCAGAGGAGATGGATCAAAATCAAGGATGTATCCTGATGGAATTAGACCTGTTGGATATGGTGTGTCTTGGGATCCAATTGATGAAGAGACAATGCTAGGAGTAAGGCTTTCTTACCTTATACACATTGCACCTACCTTATTCATTTGACACTTATACATAAGTAATAATTTTATGTATTAGTTGCAAGATAGTATTGGTCTTTCTAGACCAGCATGGCTAGCTGGAATCATACCAGAAGATGTTAGAATCCATGCTGAGCAGTCTCAAGCTCAAGCTATTATTCCATTTAGTAAATCATAACTATTGCCATCCCAAGATAAAGAACCAGTTCAATAAGCATTGCATGATGAATAACCAGTTCAGGATAAATAACCAGTTCAGGATGAAGAACAAGTGCAAGATGAAGAACTAGTGCAGGAAGAGATACCAGTGTAGAGGAGAGTATCAGAAAGGTTAAAGATGAAGAGCTTTGGTAGGCAACTAGAATCAGGACCAGGCTTGACAGAAGATGATGCAATTTCAGTTGAGTAGTGGTTATGGTAGACTTAAAATGACAAGTCACATGTTAAACACTTTTGTATATCAGCCATTTAACTCATCTAAGAACATGGTAACTTGTAGGATGATGCTTGTGTATTATGCTTGCCCATCTTTTTGTAACAAAATGCTAAAACTTTATTTGTGGTATAAATGTAGGCTTATTAATGAACTTGTGTAGTTTTTTAGGTTGTTTGACTGGTAATTGTCATAAAACTTTTTCAAAGATTAAACCGTTAACAACAATCATTACAATTACAACATAAGATAACAGTCGTTACCACTTTCATTAGTTGATAAAGAGTTACACAAACAACAACCATTAAAACAACTTCATCTAACATACATTACAACAAATTAATCTATTATACATTATAAGCAAAAAAACACTTCAACATAGCCTACCTTAACACCTTAAAAAACAACCATCCTAACAAACTTAATAACAACCATTACTACCTTAACACTTCAAATAAACCTAATAACAATCATCTCAACAAGCAAAATAATCAATGCCTTTATGTAGAAGGTGTATTGAGAGTTTTGATTGTTCAGTTGAACAATATGTTCTTATGCACTCATCGCAACCAAATGGTTCTCGCATATCCTTGCTTCATACCAACGATTTGGTAATTGTATATCAACCCATCTAAATAAATTGCAGTTCAGTGAGGGATCCAAATAATTAGGGCAACCAACAAATCTTCTTCCAGAGTTGTGTTGTGTCCAAAAGGTACAACATCTTGCTACTTGACCACAACCGCAAAGGATTTGGTTTGACATTATTTAGAAACCTTAATTGATTTGGAAGAGATGGGTTGATTGAATGGGTGGTGTGGAAAAAGGGTTTGGAAGCCCTAATTGAGCAATGGAAGATATGGGTATTGATAAAGACAAGGTGACCTGAGTTTTATATAAAAAGACCAACGGTATAATTTCAAGAATAGGTCTAAAAAGATTTTGTCATGCCATCTAGATATAAAATGGTTCCTCACTATGGTAAAAAAAAATTTAGACCTATTCTTGAAACACCACAGTAGATGCTCTGAAATAAGTAAGGCATTATGTAAAACACAACATTAATTTTTAAAGGGGTTAAGACCCTCATTTTTGCAAGTTAGACCCTTCATGTCTTTTTTATTTTTTTTTATTTTTATAATTTTATTTATATTATATAACTGTAAAACAAATAGTGCGAAACAAAAAATATAAAGTCTAATAAGTCAAAAGTATTAAACTGACAAAAAATACAATACAAAAACTGATAAAAAATTGTGTTATCCTGTAAACAGATGGTTAAAGGGAGGTGAAGGTTGTACTTTTTTGTGAGCTACTGGTATCAATCTCCTCTCTCCTGATGGTTACAAGGGGGTGAAGGAGGTACTTTTTTGTGGGCTAATGGTATCAATAAAACACATGGTTTAGTACGCCTTCCATGGACTTCAAATGTTCAGCATACTTTATAAACCCTCACCTTTTTGACTCACTGTTTACAGTACAATACATTTTCTATAAGTGTTTCGTAGTTTTTATCAGTTTAATACTTTTCACTTGTTTTACTTTGTATTTTTCGTTATGCATTTTTTTACACAGTTTTATAATATAAACAAAATTATAAAAATAAAAAATAAAAAAACTATTAAAACATAAGGGGCATTAATTGTATTAATTGTGTTTTAAGGAGTACTAATAACCTATCTCTGTGAACATTTATGTTGTTGTATTGCACATAAATGACAAAATTAAAGAATGTACGGTTACTTGTATAATCTTGTGTTGTTTATTAATACCCCGTAATGGAGAAAAAGGAGAGATTTAAGGATACTTTAATTAACAATGCTTCTCAAATAAAATTTATTATCTTTATAAAGTATGCGAGTATCGATGAAATATATATCAATGTCAAATGAGTCTGTATTAATTTTTTTTTAAATTTAAGCGTAAACACACAGCTAGCCCAACAAGGCAACAACAAAGACAAAGACAAAAGTCATATTTTTAATGTTGTTTCGTTTATTTCTAAATAGAGTAATTGTTTAACTTATTATTGCTTTTTCCTTTTTTTTCAATGAATCTGTTTTGGATTTGGTCTCGGGGTAGGAAAAGATTTAACTTAAAAACATATCTTGGTTGACAATAACACGTGAAAATATTAAATGAATATCGCATGCCTACTTCTTGTGACTAAATAGACTAAAGAACACTGGATAATTCTTTAATTTTTCATTTAAATAATTATCGTAGCCATTCATTATATAAATTTTAGCTTTGCACCATATCAACTAATCAAGATATATCCTAGTTCGGCTCTTGCTGTGGACTAAGTTGACCGACTTGTGTAATCGGGTAAACTAAAGAGGACAAAGAATATATCCACAATATATATGTCTAATAAATATTTCTTTTGTTGCAGATATATATGTCTAATATAATACGGAGTAGTCATCAATATGTGGCTCATCAATATGACTACTAATATAATACGGATTAGCCGTCAATACGTGGCTCAATGTCAATTTGTTTATCACGTTTTGCTAAAAAAAAAATAGTTTATCACGTTTGCAAACATAAAGACGACAAATAATATACGTAGTATCTAATATAATAATCAATGTGGCTCAATTTGTTTATTAGGCTTTCCACTATGGGTCGGTCGCCGTCGGTCGCCCTCATAGTGGCGAGTCGGTCGGGTCGTCGGTGACTGAGTGTCATAAAGAGCGCAGGCACGACCGCTGTCGTGGGAAGGAAACTTACAAAAAAATCTGCCTTTTTTGTTTCTATATAAAAAAACGTTTTAATTTTCAAAATTTAAATAATTTAACACTATAAATGTCCACTCATTTAACCATTTTCATCACACATTCAAACAACAATTCAAAAAACTTCTCTCAATTCAAAAACTCACCATGTTTAGCAAGAACAAGAAAACTCCCAAATCAAAAACTTAAAATTCCCGACTTCAACCAAGTGCTCCGCATTTAACACCGGATCCGAATTTTCAATTATCCGGTGTTTCATCACCCATCCGTTTCTGATCTCCTACTTTTGAATATAATACACAATTGCCACAACCACCACAAAATAATAACATGTTTTATCAAAATCGTTCATTCAATCCGCCGTAGAACAACCAAAATGCTTTTTACAATTCACCGATCGAGTTGTATCGTCCTACTATGAAATCATCAACGTCTTCCCAACCAAATTAACCATATTCTCCGACGAATCCTACAAATCTCGATATGAATTTTAAGGATTTAATGTTTGGTCAAGAATATAACTATAGCCAAGATTATTCTATGGGTCATGGTTCGGGTCACGGTTTGGCGCCCGGTTCGGCTCACGGTTCGTTTTCATTTGATGACGACGAAGATAACTCTTCTGCCGAAGAGGTGTCACCCGACAAACCTAAGAAACCCTCGAAACGTGCAACAAAGACCAATAAGGATGATCCCAAGGAGGGCAAGGAGGCCCCAAAAGAATGGACAGTGGCGGAAGAGATTGCGTTGTGCCAAGGTTGGTGCGATGTTTCAGAAAATAGTATTTCAGGATACAACATGAAGGCTAAAGGATTTTGGGAAGTTGTTATTCGGTACTTTGTAAAGGAGACTGGTTCAACAAGAGGTTATGCCTCGATCGTTAGCAAATGGAAAAATAGGGTTCGCCCTAGAATTGATGCTTTTTGTGCCATCATCAAAAATATTAAAGCAACTCACGAAAGTGGTACAAATGACCTCAATGTGTACCATAAAGCTTGTGCAGAATACAAAATGATTTACAAGGGTGATTTTAATTTGGAGCATTGTTATAACATATTGAAAGATCAACCAAGTGGACTAGCTCAGTTGACCACCAAGATTCCTTAGGGGCTTGGGGAGGGGATGTTTGGCTAGAGGAGGTCTCGAGTTCGAGCCCCACCCGGGACTTTTACCCCTTCAGGTGGAATAAGAGGAAGTACAGACGGGTTCAGGGTACAACATACTGCCCAATTGGATGTCACTGCTGGACATGAACCACTAACAACTAACAAGTCGTTCTTAAAAAAACATATTGAAAGATCACCCAGGTTGGACAGACGTTGAGATGCCTTATTTTTACCAAACTCAGGGGCGAAAAAAGTCTAAGACTTCCGAAACCACTTTGGGGTCAGCATCTGGTGGTATTAATTTGAACGAGGAAGCGAATGAGGCTGTGCAAGGACTCAAGAATTCCGACCAATGGGTCGTGACCGGGCAAAGGCCAAGAAGAAAGCAGCCGGTTCTTCTCGTGGGGGATCTTCTTCATTTGTTGATTTGGTAGCCGACAAGTTCTTCAACAAGAAACAAAAAAAGGGAAAAGAAGGACAAGGAACCACAGTCCTATTTAGAGATGAAGAATCAGGAGTTGAGTATCCGGGAGGCCGAGGCTCGAGAAATTACACAGCTGAAAAGGGAGAAACTAAAAATTCAGCGTCGAGCGCTTGAATTAGCCGAAAGGGAGAAACGGGACAGAGATATCTTATTCTATAATTCAGTAATCGACCCGACCTTGCCCCCAATAAAACTACAGAAGCTGCTCGAGATGAAGATGGAAATCAAGGAGCGATATAACTTAGATTATTAGTTTAAGTTATCTGAATAATTATGTTTTATTTTTAGTGTTATGTTTTTATGTTATCTTAATAATTATGTATTGTTTTTTAGTTTATTATGTAATGTTTTTATTATTAATGAAATTTATGTAATGTTTTTATTTATTAATGAAATTTAAATTTGAAGTTAAAAAAATGAAGGTCGCCTCATAGTGACACTAGGTCGCCTGTAGGTCGCCGGAGAGAGAAAGCTAATGTGGCGCCGGAAAATATAAGTCGCGACCCTTAACCATAGTGGGTAGCCTTACGTTTTGCAACATAAAGAGAACAAAGAATATATCCAACATAAAAAGGGCTCATTATGTGGCACAATCTTAAGATCTCAGAAATATTTTTATTTAGGGAGAGGCTATTAATAGCCGATAATGTGTTGTAAATATCTTTTAACTTTTTTTGTTTTTTTGTTATTTTATAATTTTACAATATTTTTTTAGAAATAGCAAAGATATTATAAGCCACCACCGGGCAAAGGAAGGTTAAAAAAGAACAAAAAACAAGATCCAAAACCAAAAGACTTAAAGGACGAGCCCAAGAACTACATGGAAACAAAGATAACATAAACTAAAATTAAGAAACTTCATCAGGATGTTGATTTAATAAATTAGAGATTCATAAAAGAGATTGTTGCTGAACCGTGGGAAATACATCATCATGACGGGCTGAGTTTGCCTCTTCAATCGATGTTGCATGGATAATTTTGTTCCTTCAAGCCTAAATATATCAAATAAAAGTCATACAAACCGCGTGAAAGATTTTAGACTTCCTCTTATCAAGAGAAAACCTGAGCCTACTCTAGTTAAGATGTCATCAAATGAACGGTGAAATGTAGATGGAGCCTTCCACTAACTCCAATTCTTCAACCATATAATCTTGATTTTTGGGCATGTGTAAAAACAATGATCATGAGTTTCAACATTGTCGTCACAGAAAACACAAGAAGGATTATGAATTTGAATACCACGTCGAGATAGATTAGATCGGGTGGGAAGACAATCTAAGAAAACCCGCCAATCGCATATGTTTACTTTATGAAGAACCCAAGAATTCCATGAAAAAACCTTATCCATGGTATTGGCATGACAAGCAAGAATCTTCTTATCGATAGTAGTCGAGAGGGATCTTACAGTAAAAACACCCGAGTGTTCCAAAGACCAAACCCATCTATCATCTTGAGAAGGGGATAAGACAACCCGTTAAGAAGTGATGATGTGTCATTTTATACACTTTTCGGGGTCATTTAACCCCTTAAATCGTGCATTATGCCCAAAATAAGTACTTAATCGTTCCTTTTCAGGTATTTAGCATTTGGAAGGCATTTGGAGGAAATACACGTGACTTGGGCTCATTTGGAGAAGAAACAGACAAGACTACGGACCTACACCAACATCTCTCAAGATTATGTTCTCAGCGGCTGGAGACGGCGTCACAAGATACACGTGACGCCGTCACGATTCATCCCACGACGGTGTCACAACATCTCACGACGGCGTCAGCTCGCACGACCCAGCCCAAGATCTAGAATATTCTCTTTCATGACGGCGTCACGATTAAAACGCGACGCCGTCGCAGTGATTTTTCTATATATACAAACCCAAAATTAGGGTTTTATGTGTGTAACTTTAGAGTAAAAAAGGGAGACGAACCCTAGTTCGTTTGGCAGCTTATTAGGACGATTTTAAGGCTTCAAAACCCTATTGTAACTCCTTCAATTCATGTTTTAATCAAGTAAGATTATCTTAATCATTCAATATGTCTTGTTGTTTGATTATTTATTGTTCTTGCTTTATCTTTAACATGCTTGGCTAAACTCCCTATTGTGTTCATTTATGATTGTATGAAACCTAGAATGTAGATCTTAGTGGTGTTGCTTCTTGTGATGAATATGCATGTTAGGCTTTAGAAAACCAGCTTTTGTCTGTATCGCTGTTGATATGTCTAGGGAAACATGATTGTGTAGAAAGGATACCATCGGGTAACAGTCTTCATACTACCTTGCCCTTTATATGGTTGATCTACTTTTAATATATTTCAAATTCATTTAATGTACTCTTAGAGGCCTTGTAATAGTCTTCATACTACCTTACTTGTGCATTGCCTTAACAGAATATTAAATAGACGGCAAGTTCGTGTAATCTGTTCATGACTTAGGAAATAATTACATAGATCATCACAAGTGTGACAAAGCAACAACACTAGGAGAAGCAATCTAGGGAGTAATACATGATTAAATAAATACAATCTTTTTATTATATTGTTATCACCACTAGCGTAGTTTATTATTTAGTTTAATAGCTAAAACCAACCAAACCTCTCAAACATATGATTTACCTGCTTTCTATAAAATACAAAAACACAAAAATAATATTCTCTCAACCTCTAGAATTCTGTTAGACCAAGATCAAGACTTCCCAACCTATTCGCCTAGAGAACGATAAAAACCTCCGAGTCTTGCCTATGCTACTACTACAACGGTTAGGTACTCTGCCTAGGGAGTTGTAAAACTTCTTGTAGAAGTCCCTTACGACAACCGCATCAAGTTTTTGGCGCCGCTGCATGGGGAATAGTTAGGTTTTGATCATAGTTTAGCTTAGTTCTACTTGCTTGAATTCTTACAAGTAAGACTTTAATTTCCGCATATTAGCTTTCTCGTAGTCTATCTTCTCTTTGTGTTATCTATTTCCTAACCCATTCTCGTCAACCAATATGGGAGACGAGAATCCTATCCGTACTCTTGGAGACTACTCCAAACCTAGCCACGAGGGCTACAGGAATACCATTGAGCTCTATGTAGGGAACAACATGGTATCTCTTCGATCCGACACCATCCGGTTGGTGCAAAATAGATGCTCACTACATGGACTTTGGTCCGAGGATCCAAACCAACACCTCACAGATTTCTTAAAACTAGTGGCTCACTTGACCTTGACGGTGAAAATATGGAAAGAACGCACATGTGTTTATTTCAATTTTCCCTTCGCTATCAAGCTAGCAATTGGCTTGAACGTCTTCCAGCAGGATCCATCACCACATGGGAGGATCTTACTACTCGTTTCCTTGCTCAGTTCTTTCCACCGGGAAGGACCGCAAAACTCCGCAATGATATCCTGATGTTTCAACAACATCATGGAGAATCTCTATCTGAAGCATGGACTCATTTCAAGGACTTACTCCGAAAAGTCCCTCATCATGGTCTCGACTTATGGCTTCAAATTCAAATCTTCTACGATCATGTCGACGGCACCACTTAGAAGGGCATTGAATACGCAGCAGGAGGGAGACTTAGAAAACTAAGGCCAGACGAAGCCTGGGCTGATATCGAGAGGCTGGTCTAATATGAGGATGAAGGGTGGAATGATGCCTTCATCCCAGATGAAATGAGCCTTAATAATGAAAATCCCGACATCGAGCAATTACTTGGAATCATGGAGCGTAAAGTCGATACACTTATGAAGGACACAATCTCGTTAATGGGAAAAAGCGATAACGTATTTTGGTTGACAACCAACGAAATGTATCGACCACCCTCTGATCCATCACGTCAAGAATAATTTGAGCACATTGTGATGAACTTCATCTTCGACCAAGAAGAAAGGATAAGACAACTAAAAAATTACATGAAAGTTATTACAGAAGAATTCATGGAATTCTCTTTGGAAGTCGCAAGAAGACTGAAGGAAAGGATAAAGGAAAACAACAATAAACCTAGGAAGATCGAGAAAATCACAAAGTATCCAGACACCAAGGTCTTGGAGAATAGTGCTAACCATAACTTCTTAGAAAACCTCAAGAAGAAGACATTTCCTACCCCTACGAATCTTCTCTACGTAAGATACTTCTGACTAATACCCTCGAATCCATCTCGACCTCAAAAGAATACCTTTGGGTTTAAGCCTGGAAAGAGGGCTAATCAGCCCCATCGCAACCCGAGCAACTCCCTTACCGTTCAACCGCCTACTCAAAGCGACCCCACCTTTGTGGATAACGACCCCATCAAACGTAATCCCTCTCCCCACTGCTCGTTTACACACATAGAGAGCAAGCGTATGTTTGACCCGGGAGGAAAGACGCACAATCTTTCCTTAAAAGGAAGTCAAGGGCTGTAATTTCGAAATTCTTTAAACAATAAGGGTCAACAATGAAAAATTCCCCGTGACGCTGTCACGATTAATATATGATGCTATCATGTCGATCTGGGTCTAAAAATTATAAAACCCATCACTATTCCCTTTCCCCTTTACACAAACATAAGCAGCCAACATCCATCCTCATCAATCCCCAATTCGATTTTTGCTATCCAACGATCGTTCATCCTTAATCGGTAAATAAATCATTGCTTCTACTCTTGCAATTTCATTTAATCAATTTTAAATCCATTCTATTGATTGATTCCCCTAGTTTAATTCATACCCAATCGATCAAAATTAGGAACAATTGGACACCAATCTAAGTAGTTTGTTGTTACCTTAAGTATTGAATCATCTGAAATTAACACTTATACAAAAACAACTCAGATTTAGGATTGATGATTCTAATTTTTCAAAATTTTAATATGGGTCTGATGCTAAAGGGGTGTTTGGAAACATGTTTATCAGAAAATGGCTTAGTTTTGCCTTGTAAAAACATTTTTTTGAATTAAAACCTTTGTGACGACGTCACATGTTATTGGTGATGTCGTCGCCACCATCTGACCAAATACTCAACCTAATTCTTGCTCTTTAACTCCTCTCGTTTCTTGTTTTAACTTCGATATAGGCAATGAGCAAAAGAGCTAGGAACACTAGGGGGCACACCTCCTCATCTCGCTAAGAAACAATGGAAGAAAAGGTTTGCAAGTTTGGATTGTTCAATTACGAAGACATCAAATGAACTATGACAACCTCGCCAGGCACTCTATTCACCTCGAAGATGTTGTTGATTGGGAGTTTCTCTCCAACAAAGGTCTTGCTCAGTCATTATTCAACTCCATCAACACCGATACCTTCTCCAGACAATAATGGGTTAACCTTTTCTGAATCAACCAACCCATCTTCCGCGAGCTTGTTCGCGAATTATTTGCCTCGTTTAAGTTTGATGCCTCTCCTTGTAGGTATGAACCGCTAAACAAGGGTGTCACATTTAGGTTAGGAGGAGTAAAGAGGGAAATTTCCCTTCTTGAGTTTGGGTGGAGAGTTGGTTTGTACATCGAGAGGGAATCCAGAGATGTTGCGACACTTAGTGGTCTGCGAAGGGCAAAAACGGTCAATTCTACTCATTTGATTCATTTGTTTTGGCCTAGTATTTGTGACGACGGGTTTAATATGGGGAACACAAAAGCAAAATCTATTAGGGACCCAAGGATCAAGCTTGCTCATCGGTACATCACAATGACCATCACGGGTAGGAAGGAAACCACCTATCGTGTCACCGAGATTGACTTATTCTATCTCTATTGCATCTACAGGGAAGGGGTTGTTTGCAACATCCCCTATTGGCTCTCCAAATACCTAAAGGGCATAAGGGATAAGAGTATGATTTTTGGGAGGATGTTTATAACAATGATAGTCCGGTCCTTTGGTTTTCTCATCGAAGAAATGATAAGTGTATTGAACCGTGAGCCCCCTCCACATATTTACAAAAAGAAATCATTGGTTAAAATGGGAGTAATCATGGAACTCCATGAGGGTGAGTGTTGTTGGCCGGCTACCAGAGGGGTTGTAGAGGAAGATGAAGATGATGACGAGGAAGGCGATGGAGAAAGGGGAAACGAGGGAGTTGGGGGCTCCGCGGACATCTACCGGAACATAAGTGCGAAGATTGGCAGGTTCGGCAGGCGCGATGGATGGACCAACAAGACAACCAATGGGGGATGCTTGATGCTTGGATGGAACAACAAGACCAAAGGGCTCATTGGATGTATGATCACACCGTTTGCTAGTTTCAGCACATGTCGACCCGTGACATCCTTGAGCCACACCTCCAGATTGATCCATTTCCTGGGTTTGAAGCCGACTACCCTCCTTATGGCTATCAGGGACACATGTCTCCCGGCTACAGATACCGCCCCGACCCTTCTCAGGATGGCTATTCTTGATCACTTTTGTTTCGTTCCATTGTTATTTTCATCCCTTGTCTTCTAAACAATTATGGTTTGTAATAGTTTTTTGGATTTGAATACTTTAACTCTTGTTCTGAATATTTATTTAAGTTTATTATGAATTAGCTTAATTAGTGTCTAGTGTGTTTTAATTCTTTATTGTTTATTTTATTATATTTGAATTAGTTTGTAATCATGCTTTGTTTGTTTGTAACTTTTTCTTATTTGCAATCAAAGGTATTTTGCAACAAAATAAGTGTAGGGGAATTATCTGATTTTTAGAACCAAATTCAAACATTTAAAATAAATTATTCAGATTAATTCGCGTCAGTTTCGAGTCATATGATTAAATTGTTAATTTTCAGGTGTTTATGCAGCATTTTGTACAAGAAAATAACATATAAGAATGAGTGCAGAAAATTTTTCATCAAAAACGTAAAATGAGTTTTCACAGAGTGTGGAGACGGCGTCACGATTTACACGCGACGCCATCACCACGACACTTGTGACAGGGTCAGGATATTCCTGACGGCATCAAACGCCCAGTTACAGGAAAACTCAAAAATTTTAAGTATTTTTGAAAATAAAACTTGTATAACACTTAGGAAAGTTGTAATTCTTTTATAAACTTGCAAAACCCTGAGTTTAACAATTCTCTTATCCTATCTTTACTGCTTTATAGAGTCACCCTAATTTCACACTGTATATTAATATATCTCACATTTTATGCTTGGTGTAATTGTCTTTATCTTTGATTACATGTTATATTTGATGAGAAAAAGCTTGAAATTTCTTAGGAAGTTTCATTGTATGATTCTTGGTGGACGATTTAACTAGTTATCGCATGTTTCTTCTCCATTATTGAGCAAACAAAGGGAGTACTAGTTTCTTTTACTGTTTTCTTATCCCTTTATTCGTTTTTATGGATACTTCTATAGAGCATTGGGGACAATGTTCAACTTAAGTGTAGGGGGAAAATAAGCCTTAGAAACTATTCTTTTATTTTCCATTTGCTTTGTCTTTAAAATGATAGGTAATATATCAAAACATAGCATAAAAAGGTAATTTTGACCCAAATTTAAATTTTTTTATGACACATACCGACGAAAACCGAGTATTAATAGCGTCTCATAGATATGAATGTATATGACTAGCATAAAAACCGTCAGAATTCCACCCCAAAATGTGAGGTTCGCCTTTAGATCTTCAGGAATTTGGGTATCTATTATTGATACCCAAGATAATTTATAACTTTAGCCTTCTCGAGTCAAGGAGTGAGCAGTCATATGTATCTATTCCGTGGTTACAGATGTGTACGTGTGGTATTTGTCTCCTTTTCTGGAGCATTGAGATCGGTATTAAATTATATGAGTGTACCGATAGTATATTAAATTCTAGACTTGTTTTTGTGATGCATCCCAAGACCGCATAGTAAGTATTAGGATTTGCTTGATAAGTGGCATTAGGATTAACCCATGCTTTAAACCTGTAATTGTTATGATGGCCACATCGACTATATAACTATCTCACACCCTTGCCATGCACTCATTATTAGTGCAGGATACCCCTAGTACAACCTTCTGAGCCTATCATTTTCATAGTTCTTGTAATTTTTTGGTTAAGCTGGACTATTAATGAAGAGCATTGTTAACCCTTAAACCAGTTGTTACACCCAAATCGCCTTAGCATACCTTGTATGTACTCACTTTTAGTACATTATTATGTTTAACCCAAGTAAATTATTGAGTACACGGTTGCTAAGTCCTTATCCTTGTAAATACAGTTTTGGAACGATTGTGATTCATGGTAGTATTTATTTCGCAAAATAATGGGGAAGAAAAGTTAAGTCAATTACCCCATATATTTTTTAGATGATCTCCATGTTATTTTGATCCACCTCAAATCGGGTCATTAGTTAGATTGTAAATATCGAGCATGTAAAAGCTCAAGTGTAGGGGTACGTGTTATAAACCTATGTTATGATGCATTATATTCAAAAAAAAAGAGAAAAAGAAAAAAGAAAAAGAAAAGAATTTGATGTAGAGTTGTGTAGAGTTTGTATATCTTTGTCCGAGTCTTGGCTTAGCAACCAAAACCAGCGTGTATTCGTGTATATAATTAGCTAACCCTTCCACTCCAAATTCACTCAAAGCCACCCAAATGTATCCCATCCATTTCCGTTTCCATTATATGTTATCTTACACCTACACCCCACAACCCTTTAAAAAGACCT
>BQNB010026745.1:0-37722 GCA_026074375.1 Tanacetum coccineum | reverse complement strand
TAACGACCATTCGACCCACTTCCCGACCATAAAAACTCATGAGGCCGACTTTTCTGAAAAGTAGACTCTCTGAGGTTATCTCTAGTATGTTGTAAATTATTTATTTGATCTTTTATGACCGAGTTATGATCAAAACAAAACTGCCTAAAATTCTGCAGTGAATTAAATGACTAATTCAAGCGATCTAGACCAAAACGCCTAACCAAATCATGTAACCAATCAAACTAATGATCAAACATCATCTTAGCATCATAAACTTACAAAAATATAAAACCCTAATTGATAAACCCTACTCCATCAAGCTTTGATTACATGAACTATTAATAAAAATTAATTAAAAGTTACCTTGAACTTGATTCTTGAACCCAAAATCAAAACCCTAAAATTTTTCTTCTCCTTCCTTCTTTCTTCTCCACGAACGACCAAAAACACCAAGGAGGTGTGGGGTTTTGTATTTATAGGCCTCTAGTAATATTCTAGATAAAGCCCAACTAGAGTTTTAACCCAACCAAAACTTGTCTTCCTTTTATTTCCTTTTTTTTCTTTTTATTTACTAAAATTCGGATTACTATTCATGCCTAAAAAAATATTTTTTTTTCTTTTCTTTTATTACTTAATTAATTATCTTTATACCTTAAGTTTTATAAAAACCTAAGCTAATTTGTTAAACCATTTTGTTTGAAAACTACTTTCTAAAAATAACTTTTCATTTCCAAATTCTCTTTCTAAAAATAGAAAGTCTTTCAAAAACTCTCATATTTTAACAAACTCATTTATTTCACAAATGACACACTTCTCATTTTAATCCATCACCTAGACAACCACTTATTAACCAAAATAATTCTCTCAAAATACTAAATCAATTCCATTATCACTATAAGTGATTACAATGAAATTTTTCCATCAAATACTCATTTCTCTTAACTTAACCTCTAAAACCTAAACTTATCTTAAATTGCTAACACAAAAATACGTATACGTATAAATACTTACACATTTAACACAAAAACGCTAAAATCTCAATAACCATTTCCTCGTCACTCAAAAGTGAACGAAATGAACTCAACAAATTTTAACACAAATCCAATCCTAATGAGACGATCACGCTCAATGGATTGATTATCCAATCTCACATATCCCACACAAACACATATAAACACGTATAACACATAAAATCACATAAACCGTACATTGCAACAGACACATAAGTCAACACTAATGGTTTGACTAACCTGCTCAAGTCACGGTTGTTACATTATCCCCACCTTCAGAAAATCTCGTCCCGAGATTTAACTACTCGAGGCAATATCACTATCGACAAACAACTGAGGACACTTAGACCTCATTTGATCCTTGCGTTCCCAAGTAAACTCAGGGCCACGCTTCGAATTCCAACGAAATTTCACTAATGCTATCTTACTACGCTTGTTACTATGACCCTCAGTCCACAACATCATCTGGTTCTTGACAAAAACAAAGAGTCTTGTCAACCTTATCTTGACTACTTCCAAAATCCGAAACCCAACGTGTGCTAATGACTTTGCTTACCCCCAGCAACACAACAACCCCAAACGAAAAGAAGCATCCCTCTAATGTACTCGATCGTCCATCGGAAAACTTAGCAAAACCATTAAGGTATTGTAACAACGTGTTTTATTCTTAACCTCGCAACTATCAATCGTTTTTTTTTTTTTTTTTTTTTTTTTTAAGTACTGTCTTAAAAATTAAGGATATAAGATGTTACAAAGCTCAACGTATCTAAAGAATCCACGCAAATTCAGGTTTACTCAAACTTTCAGCACCTCCCAATCCAATTTTCTGATACTCAGCTCATAAGACATAAATTCTCAACCGAACTATAGGCCCAATATATCCAAAGATCTCAATTGGTCCTACATAAATCGGTTCTAACTTGTCTTTCTTAACAAATCGTTATACACCTCTCCAAGGTGAGACCTTCAACCACCTTTTCTCCTACCATCTATTAATGCATAAGTTTCCAAATTTACCAAGCTAACACTTTTGACAATTTGGCTTCCTTAAGCCTTTCCTGTATTACCACTATCTTGTTGGTTGTTTCTTGTACCAAATTCGATCCATTCAATATCCACTCTCTTAGTTACGGCCCATAAAAACGGTAACCTACATTCCTTTCCATACCATTGCTCAAATGAAGAACTTCCTTACTCGTATATGATTTTCCCCACTTAGGAAAAAAATCATTCTAACGGAAAGTGAAGTATTTCATTACCTTTTAATTTCATACTTGTCCTAAGCATAGCTTGGATGGGGGGGTGTGACTTAGTCATGGACCATTGACTTCACCATATCAAATGTTTAAATTCTACACTTGGTAACTTGACAACAATATCCTTAGTTATCCTTTCCCACTTCTACTGGATTACTCAAGTTGTGAAACAAATCTGAATGACCCTTTGATACTTAACTTTTACTTCCAAATACGCTAAATTACTTTACTACCAAAACTGTATATCACTTTTTCATACTCAGCCATCGATAGTTAACTAAAACCACACAACATCGTATCGCTCTCCAGGATGGATAGAATACTTTGCCGTATCCTCTTCTATAGCCAAGGTCTTACATCTCTCCAAAATGGAGGTCCAGATCCTTGTCTAACCAATATATATGAACCATCTCCTTCTCTTTTCACACATTGGTCAAGCAACGCAACATTTATGTTGCGCGCTTCTTTGCTTTGGACATATATCTTATGCCACATAACAATCCCTTTTCTCAAACCTAGAGCGGATCGTCGTTAAATCTAGCTCGAACTCATTCTTGGATTAACATCCTTCTTCCTATTCCTGTAAAACATCTACATTTTCACTTTCCAGAATGGTACTTGGCCTCGAATCAAATCACTAAATAACTATCCATCCCATCATCTTTTGCATCATGTTCTATCCTTCGATTGAAAGTGTGTTGGTAAATTCATGATCCGTAGGATTACTCTCCCCATGTCTTACGTTCATCTAATGCCTCTAAGTTTATAAGGCAAAACCTACCTCGTTCAGCATGCAATCCTTATAAGAACCTTCAGTCTGTCCACGTCGTACTAAGACCAACTCACCCTTTACCTTTTTCCAAGCATGCTTCCAATCTTTGCCTTCGCGACGTTTACATTTACTATGAAATCGTAGTGCGCATGCCGGGGGCTATGCAAGATCGCGCTCTTACCCATCTTGATTCCGTACAATTCTTGTTGCTTCCTCTTTGCTCGTGTCCATGGTGTTGGAAACTTCACGTACATCCTTCTCTTCATTCGTGACTCCTTCGATCATCTTTCTCGTTGAGTTCAATTACTCCTCCTTTGTCGTCGGGTCGGTTTAAAATATAGTCTTGTTTATATTACTGTTAACTTGTTTGTCTTTATACGGCCATGCATCATCCGACTCATTAACTCCAATGGAAAAAACCGATGGTGCATTGGTTAACCACTCAATAGCTATTGCCGTAATCTTCAATGTTTACATTAATTTCCTAAAAACAGTCTTAGCTACGTCATCCTCGTGCACCCTCCTTTGGTGACAACACATACAAATTTTCTATCTCACTCTTCTCGAGATAATCTATGCACATTTCAAACTAAACACCTTTTCTTACTCTACCAAGGCAATAAGACGATTCAACAACAAGTTACCTTTTTGAACCAACCCTATACCTTGCAACTCCTGCAATCATTCCAGACCTCTTGCCTTTCTAAAGGACGTCAAACGACACGAGCCTTCGCAAATCGGCGTCGCTCCTTGTACTAATTCCAACGAAACTCCTATTCTTTGCGAGGGGTAAAACCTGCTAATTCCGTGATCACTTGAGAAGGCTCAACATACTTCAATGATATAATAATCTCAATAATCTTCCTTGGTACTCCTACGAGACCTCGTATCCTCTTTAGTTCTTTTTCTCTACGAACCTTAAGAACTCTCTAAATTACCAAGGCATTTCAACTACCTTCTCGTGGCATACCATCTTAGCCTTATGTCTCAACAACCAATTCTCTCATACGACTACATCAACACTCTCATAACTAAGAGGTACTAAAATCAAACGGTAAAGCGATAGTGGAACTCTCTAATTCTAATTGGGATCTGCGTAATAATTCCATTTCGCTCGCTACCATCAATGCACCACCTAGAAGTACGTCCTAACATCAACTTTAGAACCACTCATGAAGGAAAATTTCAACTTTACATGCACAATTGGTATCGGACCCAAAATATACGATTCCTAAAGAAAAAAAAATTCATCCGAATGTAAACGTCGACAAGAAGAACGAAAAAAAAAAAAAAAAAAAAAAAAAAAAAAAAAAATAAATAAAAAAAAAAAAAAAAATAAAAAAAAAAATAAAAAAAAAAAAAAAAAAAAAAAAAAAAAAATCAAAAAAAAAAAAAAAAAAAAAAAAAAAAAAAAAAAAAAAAAAAAAAAAAAAAAAAAAAAAAAAAAAAAAAAAAAAAAAAAAAAAAAATAAAAAAAAAAAAAAATAAAAAATAAAAAAAAAAAAAAAAAAAAAAAAAAAAAAAAAGAAAAAAAAAAAAAAAAACCTTGAACCTAACAAACGCCTTTTATAGATTGCTAGAAAAACCCGATGAATAATAACAGTACCAAATCCATTAATTTTAAAAGATTAGAAACTTTGTACCAAAACGAATTTTACCCAAGGAAACTTTCCCTCATACCTTATTACTAATCAATTTAAATAATGATACCTTTGTTAATATTGAATAATTTTAAGTGTAAAAATAAATTTAAATAAAATTTTTCTTAAACTTATTTTAATTTTGGTTTTCATAAGAAATCAAAAGATGATTTTGAAAAAAAAATGTGTTGACATTTAATTTTATATAATTTATTTTTGAAAGAGGTTTTTTAACTACCTTAACAATATGGTTCGATACCAACAAACTTACTTTCAATGGATTATTATGATCACCACAAAAAAAAATATCTTGATAGCAAAATAGACTCCCATATACCTTAAGATTCAAATACTGAATATTAATTTACATGGAAAATGAAACTCTAGACAAGAACTCTTGCAACCAAACAACAATAAGGACTCATCCATACCAACGGTCTTAGAACCAAACCAAAAAGTATCGTCACCTTAAGACAAAGGAAAACAATCAAAACGCCAAACGGAGAACATAGAACACCAGTTCTATGATAACACCCTAGAATACCAACACGAGCGTTGGATATCTCAACGAACAAGAAGTGCTATTCGAAAAACTTAAGAATCGCGAAAGACAATACCAACAGGTATTCGATGTATCCGCAAAGATAGATGAAGGGAAAACATTACCATTCTACAAACCATACCTAATATAATCGACACAATCGGTTTTAGATAGGGATTCTCTAACCTCACAACCATCCTCAACTGGATTCACATCACATTTCTCACTATACAGATTACATCCTTTACATAATAACTTAAAAGAACAATGAATCAATGCAATCAAAAGTCACAAGTTACGATGTGTGTTGCTTTATAATTATGTTCGCGACCATAATTTTAATTGAACCTTTTTACAACGTCCGTACTTACTCCAAGACTGTTGGGAATAAAATCTTCAATGAGTTAATGTGCAATGGTATATATAATCTGTATCTTAATTGGAGTAGTACTGCCAGTACAACTTAGTACTGTCATGTGTTAGTTTATTCTGCTTTGAAGAAAATGATTAAATTCTGCTGATGGTCTCTTAGATGCTGATTGGTGATAAGGATTGCATAGTGTATAAATTAAGGAATGTATATTTTTTTTTTTTAGGAAGATTTGTATTTGAATTGAATTTAAACGGATCCTATAAGTTTTGGTAGTTTAGTATGTCTTGTAAAGGGATCTCACTTGTGGTGCTTATAAAATGGATTGATCTATGTTATTGTTTTGGATATGCTTATGCGTATGAGATTATTGAATATTTCTTAGAGAAAGAATATATAGCTTCTTAGGTTAGTAAACTTTGTACTATATCAAGAGTACACGTATTTTCCAATTTATTGAAGCTGTTGAGTTTTGTTCTTGTTCTTGTCAGTACTATTCCATTGATTATAGTGTCTAGATTATCAAGTGATTGATTCGCTTTAAACTTTGATATACAAAAATGTCTCATTCTCATTGTTTTTGTTTTGCGATTCAGCCAAGTAAACATACTCTTTATCTAGGTAAAGAATTAGATCAAGGCGTGGGATCTATAAGTGGGTTATCAGAGCTGTGTTATGAGATAAATTTGATCTAATAAGTATGGCAAGTTGGAGAATTCTCAGAAAACATGCTTTGGCTATGCTTCCTTGCTCTAAAACTCAGGGAGTATGAGATGTGTGAGATCATGATCAAACAGTATTTTATAGATTAGGGATTATGCTATATGGGAGGTCATAGTGATTGGGAATTCATGGGTAAGTATTCCTGTAACATCACCTACAGAAATCTAGGACTTCAACTGGGAACAAAGATGACTGTGACTTATTTATGCTGAAAGAATAGACATGTAAAAATGAATGATGTGATAAAGGCTTGAAGTCTTACTGATCTTGGCACTGCCTAATGTACATACTTACCTTTCGTACCAGTATGTTGCAGTGATGCTTCAATTCTGGGTTTGCTGCAATCAAAGCTCGAATTTGGAGGATGCTAGAGCATACTAAAGAAGACCAAAGATGGCTCTGTTGTAAACTTCCGTTGAAAACTTTAGTGCCTTCAAATCAGAATTCACTTTGGATTCTATCGTTAACAGGACCTTCTATAGGCTTGTTAGTAGATTGACAATTTTTGGTGTGGTTTCTCCTCCAGAAGATCTAATTGTAAAATTTTATTAGGAAGCTTACTCTAAATGGGTACACATTTGTGTGTAGTTTGGTTGAACATACCTGATTTTTTGATAATAGTAGGTTTGGATTGATTTGTAACAACAATTTTATAATTGTGACAGAAGGTTAAAGAAAAAAAAACTGTTGAGCAAGAATGTGATAAAATCTTGGCATTTGTTAACTACTTTCTAGGTGCAAACTGTACTAATAATATTAATATGTTAAACCCAGTAAAGTTAAGTACTGCTACCACAAAGGATTAATACTACAAGTAATGAAATTAGTATGATTAGGCTTTAGTTGATGCACAGTTTTATGCCTTTTTTCCACTCAACCAAAAGGGTCTCAACTAGTTTATAAGAAACTTGAGCAACTTCATGTTGTTGATTTGGAGAAGAAAAGGGATTTGAAGTGGATTATGGCTCTTATAAGCAATGAGAGCAAGGGAAAGTTCTTATCAGTGAGGAATTAGAAGGAATTGATCTTTGATGGGAGCAATACTGCTGGGTTTTGAAAATCAAAAGGTAGGTAGTTGAATGTTTCTATAACTAGGCGTTTGAAATGGGACTTTGCAGAGTAATTGCAGAGATCCTAGGAGGTTTGTTTTTGTATATTTTTGTGGATAGCCAATAGGGTTTGCGATCATTTGGCTGGGGGCTTTGTTGTGGTGTGGGTTGATGGTATGGTGTGTTTTTGAATGTGGTTTGGACTTTCAGGTGGTGGGGTCTGGGGTGTTGGAGAGAGGGGTTTGGGGTTTGTTGTGAGGAGGGTTTATTGGATTTGGGGGGAGTTGAGTGAGGGGAGGGGTGGGTGGTGTGGGGTGTTTTATAGTGGTCGGAGGGTGGGATGGGTTTCTGGGATGGGTATGAAGGAATGAAGGTTGTGTGCGTTTGTTATTGTATGTGGGATATAATGAGATTGTTCTGGTAGGATGGGGAATATCGCATTTTAATGGAGCTGGTATGCGGGTGGGGGTGGGTGGATGTATATTGGTGTGGGTTTTGCGGGGGAATTTTTGAGGGGAGGTTTATTATGTGCGTGTTAATGCATTTAGTTTGTTTATGGTTTTGTTGAGAGGAGCTTGGGCTGGTTTTTGTGTTGACTAGTGTTTTTTTATGATTCTTCTTGTATATTGAGGGGGGGTGTGGGGTGGGGGTGGGGGGGTGGGTTGTGGGGGTTATAAGGCTTAGCTAAGATCATAATTTAGTATTATATAAAATGAGATAACTATTTATAATTGTTATTTGTTTTAAAGGGAAATTTTGCTCTCTACTTTTAAAAGATAAGTGCTTAGGTCATAAAGAATATCAGATGGGAAAATACTTAGGGATTGAATTTTGGGAAGAAAAAGTTTGTAAACAAGAAGGGAGGAGGAAAAAGGGGGGGGAAAAGGAGGGGCGTTTGAGGAGGTTGAGGCGGTTCCCCCCCCCCCCCCCCCCCCCCCCCCCCCCCCCCCTCTCCCAATGTAGTTTAAATTGCAAATGTTTGATAAATTGAAAAAAGACTTAGATAGCTGTTAGCTAAGTCAGATATAAACTAACAAGAGCAAAAAGGGTTTTGGTTATAATGTGTCCATCACTCATACTTTGGATTCTTAATAGACCAATACCTTTTTGTCTATTATACTTATTCAGGTCTTGAAGAATTCAATAGAACCTGAGGTAAAGGAGTATGGTCCTAGGGATTTTAGTTTTAAATATACAATGGTTGTGATAAAAGCACGTTAATTCTAAGGAGAATACTTGATGACTCTTTGGAAACACACATCAAATATACTGTCACTGTGAGTAATAGCTCTGTTACGTTCATCACTAAGGTTGACAATGATTGGAAGGAAAAGTTTTTCTTATCATGCTATCATGTTAGGGAAGTAGAACCTAAAAATAGGAGAGAAATATGATGCTCCAATTATTGAACGATGTGAGGTGTCAGATGATGAGGATGATGATGAGCCTAACACTAAGGTTTTTGAAAAGAAAACTGTTATAACCTACTGTACATAAGAAAGAGATTTGTTAAACCTGAAACACCAAGTTAAAAAGGTACTCAGACAGTTAGGTATGCAGAGATGTTCAGGCCACACAGAACTGGGGGAAATAAAAGGAAAATTGGCATATGGTCAAAAATTACATCAGTTAGGATGTAAATTTGTGTTTAATAACAAGGGAATGTTTTAACTGTGGAAAAGTTTTGATCACATTCTATACAAGATGTCATAACCAACAGTGGAAAAGAATACGTTAAGTGGAAATATTTTATACAAAATGGATAATGACTACTATTCTAAAACCTCTCATCCTAGTGCACACAAACATATGGCTCCAAGAGCAGTTTTAATGAAGACTGGCCTAAAATCTATTAATACTGCAAGGCCTGTTAATACTGTTTTTACTGGCTAGTTCTGTTAACTCTGGTAATACTTTTAGTACTGCGAGGTCTTTTAATACTGTTTAGGCCTTCTATATACGCTCATCCAAATCACAGTTCATTAAGTGCTAGACCAAGGACATAATTTTCAAAAATACACAATCAATTGTTCATTGCCCTTTTACAAGCGGAGAACAACATTACAAAAAGGTGCTTTAATCAAAGGTTTAATACTGGTAGGCAAACTTTTAATTACTAATACCTTACATTTATCAATGTCACCGCAGATAGAGATAGAGATATGAGAGGTCGGCCAGGGACGTTGTATTTAGGTTAAATAATCGATGGCTGAGTATGAAAAAGGATATAGCTAGTTGTGGTAGTAAGTATTTAGCGTATTTGGAAGTAAAAGTTAAGTATCAAGGGTCTTCAGGATTGTTGCTACAACTTGAGTTATCCGAGTAGAAGTGGGAAAGGATAGGACTAAGGATATTGTGTCAAGTTAACCAAGTGTGAGTAGTGGAAAAAAACTGATGTTATTTGGTGTAGTCAGATGGACTGAACTAAGTCACCCCATTCCTAGCTATGCTTGGACAAGTATGGTGATTTAGAGGTAATTGAAATACTCATTTCCGTGAGATGATTTTTTTAATAAGGTGGGGTTTATCATTTCGAGTATGGTTGTGCATTCATTTGAGAATGGTATGGAAAGGAATGTATGTTACCGTTTTATGGGCCGTAACTAGAAAAAGTGAGTTGAATGTATCGAATTTGGTACAATAAACAACCAACAAGATAGTGGTAATACAGGAAAGGCTTGAGGCAGCCAAATTGTCAAAAGTGTTAGCTTGGTAGTAGTGGGAAACTTTTGAATTAATGATGGTAGGTTATAGGGGCGTTGAGGTCTCACTTGGTGAGGTGTAGTACGTTGGGAAAGAAAGACATGTTAGAAACCGATTTTTGTAGGACCATTTGAGATATTTGGATATATTTGGGCTATAGTTTCGGTTGGAAAAAATTTATGTCTTAGGAGTTGAGTAATCAGAGAAAATTGTTTGGGAGGTGCTGAAAAGTTTGAGGTAAATCCCAAACCCGCCCAACACCCCCCACCCCCCCTGAATTTGCGTGGATTCTTTAGATACGTTGAGCTTTGTAACATCTTTTATCTTAATTTTAAGACTAGTACTTGATGGATGAGTTGCGTGGTCTAAGATATAAAACACGTTGTTACAATAACTTAAGGGTTTTGATAAGTTTTCTCGAGACGTTGCGAGTTCATGTAGTGGGATGCTTCTTTTCGTTTGGGGTTGTTGTTGTTGCTATTGCACCTTGAGGGGGGTAAGCATAAGTCTTAGAAGGTTGGGTTGGATTTTGGAGTTAGTCAAGATTAGGTTGACAAGTCTCTTTGTTTTGTCCAAGGAAAACCGTTGATGTTGTGGACTGAGGGTCTTGAAGTTAAAGATGCTAGTATGATAGCATTGTGAATCGTTGGATTCGAAGATTGGGTCCTGAGCTTACTTAGGAACACAAGAAATCAAATAAGGTCTAAGTATGTCTATGTTGGTTTCTTATTCGTCGTAGTGCTAAATGCCTCGAGTTGTTAAATCTCAGGACGAGATTTTAAAGGTGAACAACCATGTACTTGAGCAGGTTGGTCAAAACGTCAGTGTGACCTAAAAATAAATATATATGTTGCAATGTATGGTTATGTGTTTATACGTGTTTATATGTGTTTGTGTAGGATATGTGAGATTGGATAATCAATCCATTGAGCGTGATCGTCTCATTGGGATTGGATTTTGTGTTGATTTTTGTGAAGTTCATTTTGTTCACTTTTGGTGACAAGGAAATGATTTGTGATATTGAAGCGATTTTCACTTAATTGTGTAAGTTTATTTTACCGTTACGTATTTTTGTGTTAGTAATTTAAGATAAGTTTATGTTTTAGAGGTTAAATTAAGAGAAATGAGTTATTTGATGGAGAAATTTCATTTTAATCACTTATAGTGATAATGGAATTGATTGGGTATTTTGAGAGAATTGTTTTGGTTAATATGTGGATGTCTAGGTGATGGATTAAAATGGGAAGTGTGTCATTTGTGAAAGAAATGAGTTTGTTAAAATATGAGAGTTTTTGGAAGACTTTCTATTTTTAGAAAGTGAATTTGTGAAATGAAAAGTTATTTTTAGAAAGTAGTTTTCAAGCAAAATGGTTTACCAAATTAGCTTAGGTTTTTATAAAACTTAAGGTATGAAGGTAATTAATTAATTAATAAAAGATAAAAAAAATATTTTTTTTATAGATGAATAGTAAAATACGAATTTTAGTAGAAAAAAAAGGGATAAAAGCCTTATTAAACTAGGACTCTAATTAGGAATTATCTAGGATTAGTTTAGGGGCTTATAAATACAAAAAAAAATCCCAAACCCCCCTAGTGCATCAATCGGTCGACCAAGAGAAAAAGAGGAGAAGAAAAAGAGAAAAAAAAAATTAGGGTTTCTTTGCTAAGGTATTTTCTAATTCTTGTTTAATTCTAGTTAATTTTTTATTATAATGCCATCTGCAATGATGGATTAGGGTTTTAAACATGTAATTTTCGGCTAGGGTTTGGATTAGGGTTTTATGTTTCTGAAAGTTTATGATGTATAGATCTTGTTTGATCATTCGTTTGATTGTTCCCATGATTGGGTTAGTCGGTTAGGGCTTGATCTTTAGATATAGTCGTTTTAATTCACTGCAGAAAATTAGGCAGTTTTGTAAACCGCGCATAAATACTCAATCCATCAAAATATCAATCAATAATTTTACAAACATTATCTGTGATAACCTCAGCGATCTACTTTTCCAGAAAAGTTGGTCTCGTGACGTTTTTATGGTCAGAGTGGGTCATATGGTCGTTACACATAGTCAGTGGGGTAAAAATGTGAGAATTTCAGTTTTGGTGTTGATTTTATTAAAATACTAGACATCTAGTTAGAGGCTTAAATCTACGTGGAAGTTAGTTTATATACTCTTTGTGTTGACCTCCCTGTTAGAATTTTTCTAAGCTAGGTCTATGTAAGTTTTAAGTAGGTTGTTCTAAACGTCATACTTTTTAGGGTGTCCATATTTCTGGCAAATTCTGGACACTTTGGATTAATGATTTCTAATATGGGTATTTTGGTAAAATGAGTAATGGGCTTTGGGCGCGAGCTATCGAGAGGTTCATGGAATATATGTAGCATGGTGAATTTTGGTTTGAATTTTAGAAGTGTTTTTAAGTGGTACGGTTAGGCGTGTATGTTGAGTATAAAATTTGCTCAAAAAGAAAATATAAAAGTGTAGCATTGGAAGTGTAAAGGGATATGTCAGGACTTTAGAAATGGGTTAAAATCAAGTATAGAAAACTATGGTAGATAGCTCTAGATATCCATCATAGTTGGAGGTTACATCATTTGGGTTGAATGCCTAATTGATGGCAGCTTATTGGTGCTTTAAATTGTTTAGAATATCGTGAGTGTTTGTGAAGCTTTTGTTGGATTTCTTTTGGAAGCTAAGCATAGGTGGTTTAAATAGTCCCTCTTTTTTATTGTTTTAAATTGGATGATAATGATGCTAAGTGTTTTGGATTGTTTTGAATTACTGTGATTATGTGTTTTGATTGAGAGTGGACATTATGTGACTGCATATGGCTTGTTGTTGGCATGTATATTGTGGTTGTGTTGTTAAGGATCTTAAATAGTGGGGCTGATATCTCAGATCTTATATTGAGATTGATCAACTCCGTGAAATTGGTTTGGGTATGGACCTCTAAATATAAGCTTCAGCTGGTAGACATTTAGGTGGTAAGTGATCGTTTGTAGGATCGGTCGGGGTACGACTCAACAGTTTATGTTTGGTTGGTTTGTTATGATGATTTGGTTTGCATGTAGCATATGTTCATATGTTGATAATTGTTCCTTATATTGTTTTGATAATCACAGTAATTGGTTTGAATGGTTTATAATGTGTGTCTTAAACTAGACTTGCACAACCGTTGGTGGTTGTGTTTTTATGTTCATTTTCAGGTGAGCTTCATGAGAATATTAAGGCTAAGAGAAGTGGCTAGAGTGACCGCTAAGATTGCATTAGAGTTCGCTCATGAGTTTGTTTATGTTTATTGCATGGATTTTTTTTAATGTTATTTGATTCTATTAGGATCATGAGATATTGTTCTTGTATTGGTGAGACCCTCTTTCATTAATACAAGATGTCGTTCTTTTGGTTTTCGGTATTGTCATGACACATTGTGTCTTTATTACTTAGTTGTGCATTTAGTGTTTCTCTATTGTTGACACCATTGTGTTGTGATGGTATCCATTCTTGTTTACGCCTCGCGTTTCCGCCTTGGCGGGGTGTGACACTTATGTTCCCGTATGTGAGCCACTCTTCCATCTCCGCATCTCGGACATATTCAGGTCCTACGTTCAAGACTCCTTTGTAGAACCACTTAAGCTTTTGATATGAGTGTGAGATTACATTTATCTTATCCTCTTCACTTACCTTCAGTAATGGTGGGATCTTGTTGCTTTGTTCATTAGTGTGGTGTTTAAACACCTCAGATGTGATCACACCATTTGGTAAGTAACTTCTTCATTACCATTGTAAATGGTAATCATTCCTTCAAACCATTTTGCATTAATCCCAACTTCTCTCAAAAACAGTTCGCCAAAAATAACATCGCCCATTTCTTCATCACGATAAGCATCCATATCTTTTAAAATTAGTAAATATGTTAAGATAGAAAAAATCCCAACAAAGATAGGTATGTTCATTAAGACTCCAACTACATTATTTCTCTAAATTATGTGACAACTGTGCTTTGAGCAGGTTAGTCAAACCATTAGTATTGACTTGAGCTTCATTATGTGCTATAATAATTAGGGAGATTTATGTCTATATCCTTGCAAAATCTTTAAATTACATCAATATCCTTGTTAAATTTATAATTACATTAATATCCTTTAACAACTTTAAAATACACACAAATATCCAAAAATGCATTTTCATCACATTATTTAGATTTAATATTGAAAACTCTTATATAGATATTATGTGACATGTTATATTACCTTCATGCCCTTATCTTCAAAAGAAGATCAAAGAAATTTAAGAGTCCAACAATTATCCGAATTGCTTTTTAATATGATTCTCAAAATCCTTTAACGGCTCACAAATAAGATATGTTTTCAGTTATTAATTTCACCCTCTTTATTTACCAGTTGCAGTAAATCAACAAACTCAATAGAATCACAACATCACCTACTTTGCCTACACAATTGGATTAAAACTTATTCAATTAAACCCTTTAAAGTTATGTTTGTTTAATGAATAAACAATTTTTATTATACCAGATAGGAACCACCATCATAAGTAAACAATTTTTAATACTAGCGCTATTCAGTTGCAATTTGATTGCAACGAACCTTTCAAGTTATTTTTGTCTAAGGAATGGTTAAGGGTAAAAAGGTAATGTGACATAGTAAATAATATTTATATAAAAGTTTTTAGTAATACATATATTAAGAAATGGTAAAAATGAGGTTTTGGATATACATGTGAATTTTGATGTTTTGAAAGGATATAGAAGTAATTTTAAAATTTACAAGGATATTGACGTAATTTAAGGTTTTTGTAAGGATATAAATGTAAATCCCCCTAATAATTATGTGGTTATGTGATCTTATGTGAGTTGGCTACCAATCCAAGAAGCGTGATCGTCTCATTGTGATTGAGTTTATGGTGGTTATGAGCATTTTTCATTTTGTTCACATTTTGTGACAATGAAAATGATGGTATAATTTTATGTGTGTATGTATTTATGTGTATGTATTATGTATTTACGTATTCAAATTATAGGAATTCATGAAAATAGTAAATTTAGTTAGATGGATTTTAGTAGTAATAAGTTAGAAAAATAAATAAATATGTTTAGAAATGAATTTAATTTATAGTTATTTAATTTAGTTTTAATTTAGAAGGTTTTCTAAAATAAATAAAGGTTTATATAAAAATATCAAAAATTAAGTGTTTTTGTGTAAATAATAATAATTAAAAAAAATAAAAAATAAAATAAAAAAGGGGTGTTTGACTGATCGGTGGAAAAAGGAAAAAAAGAGTTTGAATAAAATACAAATTTGTTTTTTATAAGGATTAGAATAATAGGGTTTTCTTATATAAACCAAAGCTCCCTTTTCCCCTCTCTTTGTTTCTTGGCATGTCGAACAAAGCAAAAGAAGAGAAAAAAAAGTTTTTTTATTCAAGATCCAAGTGGTGATTGGTGTTAATTAATCGAAGGTTTTAGGTATGTACATAAACTCTAATTGTTTTAATTTTCTTTTTAATTCATATAACAATAAAGTCATGGATAAATTAGGGTTTCATAAAATCTGTAAATTAATGTTGTTAAACTTAACTAGAAGTGTTTAGGGCTTAATTAGGATCATATTGATGTGATTGGTTAGGGTTGGATCGCGTTAAAATAGGAATTAGGTTTGGGCAGAATTTTAGTTCATGTTGTTCGATGTATATCTCTATCATTTTGGCGCCGCTGCTGGGGAGGTGTAAAAGATTATCGTTACGTTTGAAGATTAGTTTTTGAAGACCCTTCCCTCGTGAAGTTATCATTCCCGTTTGTGAATATTTTCTTTTATTTATAAAACTATAAAAAATACAAAAATATTTTTCATTTTGTTTGATTAGTATTAGTATTAGATAAAATCAAGAAAAAAATCAAAAACACAAAAAAATTGTCCTTAATAAAGAAATAAAAATCATCATCAATATAATGTTTGCATCTTGAGCATTATCATAATAAGTTCCCGAACAAAAGACTCAAAACTTGCCTTTGTGTCACTAGCGACGTACGGCTCACCTTTAAAAGTATAACAAACTCTAAGAGGGGTATAAGGAGGGTTGTTCAGTGGAACTACGACCCTAAAGGAGAAATGTTTTTAATAGCTTTGCGCTTTCCTACTCCTCCGCTCCTTTGTGTGTTTTTCTTTTAAAGAGCTACCGTGAAGCTTGTCGATTATTGGTTTAAGTTATTCGATCTCGTTTTGTCCTTAAAATAAATTGTGAAATAAATTGAAAAACCAAAAATATTTTTATTTTTAGTGCATGCGCACTCGTTCTTCTTCTAATCTCGTTGGTAATTCTTCTTCTAATCCAACCACTTCAAACCCGAAACGTCATAACCGTAGACGTTCAAAGCAACCTTTTTCTCTTGAAGAATCACCCGTAGTTACGATGGCCGATCAACGTACTATTATGGAATTGCTCTGTGTACCCACCGAGGGTTATGCGGAGGAAATCGTGGTTCCACCAATTCTTGCTGAGCATTTCGAGCTCAAGCATAGTCTCATTAATATGATGACTTCAGACCAATTCTTCGGACTTGAGAAAGACAATCCTCATGACCACATCCGTTGGTTTAACAAAATAACTTCCACAATCAAATACAAGGATGTGCCTAATTCAGCGATTAAGCTCATGCTTTTTCCTTTCTCTCTTGCGGGGGCAGCCCGTTGTTTGCTTGAAAAAGAACCCCCTCGTTCTATTCTCACTTGGGAAGAACTTGTGTCCAAATTCATCAACGAATTCTTTCCCCCCTCAAGAACGAAAAACCTTCGAAATGAAATTTTAATTTTCATACAACGGTTGTGTATCGTTTTAATGAGGCATAGGGATCGATACAATGGTCTCCTTCGTTGCTTGTCCTCATCATGGTTTCACCGAAATTGCACCAACTTGATATTTTACAATGCCTGACCAGCCGACCAGATTCATTGAATTCTGCTGCGGTGGCAATCTTTTGGTGATAAGATGTACTCATGATGTGTTGACGATTATCGAAAACAAATCCAAGGTCCGCAATTCACGAAACAAATCGATTGTTTCTCAAGTGAAATCAAGTGATGGTAATTCTTCTTCTTCCGATATAGCCAAACTTACTCATGCAGTAAATCAGCAAACGAGTGTTGTGACTACCGCTATGACGGCTATTCTAAAACAATTTCAAGCTACCCCACCTCCAGCTTCCGTAAAAGCCGTTGAGGAGATTTGTGTTACTTGCGGTGGTGCTCATCCTTATTATCAGTGTCTCGCCACCGATGGCAACACTTTCCTAGAATATCGGGATAATATTCAAGGATACGTTGCAGCAGCCGCGGGTAACTACAATCAGGGTAATGCCGGTTATCGTCCTCCAGGTGTGGTTAATCAAACAAGACCATCGGGTTTTGTTCAACAAAACGGGCAAAATAATCAAAACCGTTTTAGCCAACCTCAAGGATATAACCGAGGAAACAATTTCAATCAAAATCCAACTTATCAAGCTCCAATTCAACAAAACCAAAGTGTTCCTTTAAGTGAATTGGAGAAAATTAAGAAAATGAATGATGTTAATATAAAAGCCATGCAAGCTCAAATTAACAATGTGAAAAATGAGTTAAGGAATGAAATGCAATCTTCAATTCAAGCTTCAATGTCAAATCAAACAAACGAGCTTAAGAACATGATGGCTAGCTTTTTCCAAATGAACACCGCTTCTACTTCGGGTACGGGATCTCTCCCTAGCAACACCGTTGCTAACCCGAAGGGTGAATTAAAAGCCATTACCACTCGAAGTGGTCTTGTTCTTGATGGACCTACCGTTCCAATGCCTCCTCCATTCATTAATCTGGAGGAGACTTTAACGGACCCGGAACATGGTGAGTATACCATTAAGGTCCCACCTCCTTTCATCCAAAAAGCTAAACCTCCTTCTCAACGAAACTATGTGGTTCACCAAAGGGATCCTCGTTATCCTCATATTCCTTATCCCTCTAGAATGAACCAGGAAAAGCAGAAAGAAAAAGATGAAGTCCAAATTCACAAATTTTGGCACATGTTTAAACAACTTCACATCAATATCTCTCTTGCCGATGCTTTGATTCTAATCCCGAAATACCAAAAAATGCTTAAGTCTCTCCTTTCCAACAAGGAAAAAACTATTAATTGGCTAATTCACCCCTCAATGAAAATTGCTCAGCTGTTATCCTTAAGAAGCTACCCGAAAAGCTAGGTGACCCTGGGAAATTTCTCATTCTGTGTGGTTTTAGTGAGCTCAAGTGCAAAGCCCTAGCCGATCTAGGTGCTAGCATAAACGTAATGCCACTCTCGGTTTGGAAAAAGTTAGGATTACCCGAGCTTATTTCCACCCAAATGACCCTTGAACTTGCTAACCGTGATATTTGCACTCCGAAAGGAATTGCAAGAGATGTCTTTGTTCCGGTTGTTGATTTTGTCATTGTTGATTATGAAAGAGATCCTCTTGTCCCCCCATCTTGGGTAGACCTTTCTTACGGACCGCTCGAGCTTTGATTGACGTTCATGGAGAAGAAATGATTCTTCGTGACGGTAATGAAAGACTAATCTTGAATATGCCAAAGATGAAAAGATCATAGGTAGAGGTATTAGGAAGAAGGGCTTATATGTGATGAAATTAGGAAATAATCCTAAAGACCAAATTTGTCTAGCAACGATTGATGAAAACTCTACGTTGTGGCATAGGAGATTAGGTCACGCAAATATGCGTCTTATTCAATCGTTAGCATCTAAGGAATTAGTTAGAAACTTACCTAAGCTTAAGTTTGATCAACACTTCTGTGATGCTTGCAAAATTGGAAAACAAGCTCACGCTAGTCATAATAATTTGGGAAGAATTCGAAGCTTATCTCGCAAGTGATTCATTTCCACCGGGAAATAGTAATCCTTCATCTCTTCTCCCTCCTTTTCATAATTCTTTAAGTGGCAGTACCACCTCTTCTTCACCTAGTCTCCACATTTCTGAGACTAGCGACTATTTTCTTGAGGAGTTCGCCGATGAACTCGCTCACATCACATTTCCACCAGGAAATGATGATCTTCCCTTTGATGCCGAATCCGATCTTCGAGAATTAGAGTATTTGCTTAACCATGATCCTATCAAGGAAATGGATTCTATTCTCGAAGATTCGGTTGATGAAAATTCTCTTGATGACAATCTTGATGATACCATTTCTGAGATGTTCACCGATGAACATGCTCTTGATTACTCATCCCCACCATTATGGGATGATTATGATGATGAACTTTTTGATCTTGAGACCGTTAATGATGATACTTATGATGATCCATTTGACTCCAAGGAAGAGAAAATCAAAGATTCTAAAATCTTGATTGATGAACTTGATCTTCCTGGATCAAGTGATTTCCTTCCTTTTCCCGAGTGTGACTCGGTTTTCTATGAGGATTTTTCCGAGGTTGATGCTTTGTCTTCGACCAACAACGAGGACAAGGTATTTAATCCGGGTATACTCATTCATGAAAACCTCTTTGAAGTCACCAATCTTGCAACACCGGAAAAGAATGTAAAGAAGACCACTAATGCTTCTTTAATTCTTGAGGATTTTAATCCTCCTCTTTATGAACTTCCTTTCCACAAAGAAGTTCCCGGGCTCAGAGCTTTACTCTCGTTTTCATCCGAAAATAAGGAAAAAGTTTTCAACCCCGGGATTCTCACTTCTAAAAGAGTTCATACTTCTCTTCTCCTGGAATTATCTCATCGGGGCCCTAAAGCTTTCAAAGTCATTAAAATTCTTGAAAGCCCGATGGAGATTTTTCCTTGCTCTTATGGAGAGGACATCCGTGTTTTGGATGTTCCATGTCTCCATTTCTATCCCCCTTGACCAGTTCAAGTATGGAGGGATTGGGTCAAGCTAAGTGACCTTAAACAAGCGCTTCATGGGTGGCAACCCATGCTTATCCTAATATAATTATAATAGTAGTAATGAATAAGTGTGTTGTGTGAGAGGCTCGCCTCTTCCATTTTCCGTGTTTTATGTTTTGTGATATATGTCCAGGATTGCCCGGATTTTGAAGACTCGTGCTCATAGTTTTGTCCTTCGTTCACTAGAGCTTCACATCCTCAGCTTCATTATGGGAATCTAATATCCAAATCTTATCGACTAACGTTTATCTTTGAGCATACTTAATAAACAGCTTAGGATTTACGTAGAGACCCTTCTTAAAACATTGAGGACAATGTTTAGTTTTAGAATAGGAGGGATCTATCGATTTGATTGTGCCTGCAGTCGTTGTTTTCACGTAATCCCGTTTTTACCACCAAAATACCAAAAAAAATGAAAAAATTTCAAAAAGAAAATAAGTGTTTTGTCACAATTTTGACTTTCCTGCTGGGTAGAATAAGAATAAATTTTGACTCGATCGAGCGTGTTGAGCTCTAGCTTGTTCCTTAACTTTTAGACTAAGCATTCGCGGAAATTCGCGAAGGACGAAAAATGATAGAGTTAAGTATGAGTTGGATGCTAAACAAGGATTATTTGGAAATCTTAAGAGCTCATAAGTGTAATTTGTGGCTTTTCTCTCCCATAAGCTTCTAACCGGACTAATAATACGTGCTCTCTTCGAAAATTAAACTTAAATCAATAATTTTTGAAGTATAGTCGATATCAATAATTTTAGTTCAAATTTATACTTAAATTTTCTAAAAAGAAATTTTCTCTATATCGTGGTATTATATGTAAAAAAAATGAGGTAATAATAATAATAATAATAAACTGTGGGCTAATAAAAGTTTACTGCATTTTGCCGGCTCACAATCGATGTTGCAATCTTCTAAATAAGGCACATAGTAATTATTCAAGACTGATAAAAGTTTGTTGCATCTTGCCGTCTCACAACTGATGTTGCAGCCTTCTAAAAGGTCGAGGATTTCATTAGTTTAATGGATGTGTAATTATATTAAGTTGTAGCTTAGCGTGATGAAATAAATTATAGGGAAAAATCTCTTTTCTTAAATTTTAAATATGCTTTTGAACTAAGGACTATTTCGTTTTATGTTTGGATTTTATGTATAACACAAGAAAACCTAAGAGTTTTTGAAACGAAGGTAGAGAGTCCAGATATAGTCTCTTTGAGTGTCAAAAGCATGGTCACTTAGACCGACAAGGTTTGGTAAGTGCGAGTGGAAGTTGCTAATGGATGGAACTCGCCTTCAAACTCATTAAATTCTGGGTTGGAATCGTAAAGCATAGAAACTTGCAAAACGTTGAGCCATGGTTGAGATTAGAAATAAGCACATTCATCCTAAGATATAATAATTGCTGCGGTGAGCGGAAAGTTTCACTAGTTACAAATATGAGTAGAGTTAGCATCTTTAACTTGTATTTAACGGTGATTCGTTTTAGCTTGGTTTTGGAATAAGAATGAAAGTCGGGACGATGAAATTTACCTTTTTGGGGCATTTTTGGATAGAAATGTTTCTTGTTCTTTAATCCCTTAAAAAGTTATAAAATAACGAAAGTCAAACATGTTAGTTAGTTGCTTAAAAAGAAAAGTACAAAAAAATGCGACAATTGAAAATACAAAAACTATTGTGTAGGAAATAAGTGTATATATTGAAAACTGGTAAAAAACTGGCTTTTCAAGGCTATTGATTCTTAATTCCCTTGATGAACACTTAGTACTTTTCGATGGTAATTAGTCAGAGCGGGCGATGAAGATTCTTTAGTTTCTTATGTGTTTACTTTAGACCTTTGGGTTGAGGACACGACAATATCTTAGTATGGGGGATTTTGGTATGTGTTTAATTACACATACCCTTTGACCTAATAAAACGTGCTTAAAAGACTAAAAACATACCAAAAATACATTGTATTTGTGTGTTTTGCATTTATATTGTGTAGGAAACGGATATCAACAAAAAGGACAAAAACGAAGCCAAAACGGACAAAACCGAGCACGGAATGGAAAGAGCGTGAAAAAGTCAAGGTCAAAGCCAAAAAGTCAACCAAAAAGTCAACCCCGAAAAGTTAAAGTCAAAACCGAAGCCGATATCGAAGAAATGTTAAATGGGCCAACCCGTACCCATTAAATGGGCCGGGTCAGCCCATTTAAAACATTATGAAGACACTTAAATGGTTAATTCATAAACACCATTTAAGGCCCTTACTACCCGGCCCAAACAAATAAGCCCAAACCACATAACACCTGTTAACACAACACCCCCTTAACCTTCACATCGTTAGTCCTTAAGGACTAACATTGTTAGTCCAAAAGGACCAACGATGCAATAACTTATCAAAATCAGGGCAAACGCCCGTTATCTTTCAATTAACCATAAACCTATTTCCCGCCAAACAACCAACCCCCCTATTCATCATCCCTGTCATTTTCCTTCAACTCTTCGCCCTAAAATGTCACTTTTCCCATTAAACCCTACCTCACATGATGCCATTCCACCTTGGCAATCCTCCTATATCTCAATCGACAAGGGCTTTTGACCAAAATCAACGGACAAGATCATCCACCTTAGGCTCCAAGATGATTCAATGGCTGAGATGGGTTCAAAGAAGCACAAGTTCAAGCTTCTCAAGGGTTTCTCTCACAAAGGAAGCACAAACGGATTAAGGACCCCAAGACTTAGATTTTTAGTATAAATAGGACATTGTAAGCCTTTCATGGCATCTAGTTTTTTAGATTTTAGTTTTTCAGCTTATATCTAAAGTCTTTTTAAAGCTTATTGTACTGTTTTATTCAAGTTTAATGAAATTTATGTTTTTTATGTTAATCTGTTTTTTTAGTTAATGCATTATATGTTTTGAAAATTGTTTGTTTAAACTTACAAAAACTTTTTTTACCTTGTAACTAAGATGTTTACTTAAACTAATCAAACTTTAATCAAGCTTTTCCATAGCTTGAAGAGTTTAAGCCTTTTTTACCAAAAGTACTCACTCAAAAAGCTCATTTGGAAGATAAGCCAGAAAAGGAAGGGCTTATAGGGGTTTTACTAGCTTGTTTTACACAAGCTAGAGCCTGTAGATAAGCTCTCTAAGGGCCCTTTTATCCCTGTTTTGAGCAAGGGATTTGCAAGTCCTCATTTTCCATTTCTAGCTTATTTACTGTTTATCAGCTTATTTACTGCTTAATCTTGCTTATTGTTGCTTAGTTATGCTTGTTAATGTTGCACACTGCTTATTTTTGCTTATTTGTTAATTAGATATCATTTGCTATTGTTTTCATTTTAAGCTGTTAAATTAACTCTTAAAACTGCTTATCTTGTTTGGCTTATATTAAGTGCTTATTACTGAGTTCCATTTTCTTATTAGTGCTTAATACTGTCAACTTATCATCTGTCTTTAAAATACTTGGCTGATTTCAGTTTAAATTAGCTTAAAAATTGTTTTGAGATTTTTAAAGGGGTGTTTGGAATTAAGGACCAAAGTGGGTCAAATAGGTTTTCAAACTGTTTGGTACTAAGCCATCTTTAAACAAGCCTTATTAAGTTGTGTTAATCTGTTTTATAAGTTTTTTATGTGAAGAATCAAGTTTTAAGATGGTTTGTATATGTTCTTTAAATCTGAGTTTTTAAAAGCCTTTAAAACTGTTTCATTTAATTTGTAGTCTAAAAGTTGTTTTAAGGTTTTGGTCATGATCCTTTTTCGTTTAATGCAGTGTTTTTGATGTTAGTTAAGTTATGCTATGGTTCATTTGAGCTTTTGTATTTAATCTGTCAAGTTTTCTTTCAGTTTTTAAAAGCTCTTTTTCAATTACAATTCTAGATTAGTTAAAGTTGTTTTTAAAGTTTGAAATTGAAGCATAAGCTCTTTGGACTATAAGCTTAATATGTTATAGCTTTTTAAGAACTTAAAACATCATTTACAGCTTAAAATTAAGGCTGCAAAAAGCCATTTGTTTGTTAAAAGGAAACCAAAACTCAGCTCATACTAAGTGTAATAGCCTTTTTCATAAGCCCTTTTAGTAGCTTATTTGAGTTTCAAATTCAATTTTCTTTGCTGATTTTAGAAGCTTGTAGGATAATCTTTATGTTTTGATAAGTCTCATAGCCATAAGGATCCATTTTCTAGCTTAAAAATAAGCTATAAAGTGACCCTTTAGGCTGTTTGTTAACAGTTTTTTGGCCAAAAGCTCATTTGCTTATTTGAGCTTTTAGCTTGTTAGGATTGCTTAATTCTTGTTTCTATATGCTTATTAGGTGTAGCTTATTAGTTGTTAATAGCTTATTTGCTTTTTCTAGTTGCTTAATGAATCCAAAAAAGCCAAACAGTTTAGCTTTTGTTCACATAGTGTAATTAAGCCTTCTGTTACTCTTTTCAGCTTATTTCTAAGCTTATTTTTAAGTTTTAAAATTTTTGTCTTCGTTAAAGTTGTGTGTTTACTGCTTATTTATAAGCTGTGTAAAAAATTTTAGAAAAAAAAAGCAAAAAGGGGAAGGTGGAAGTCTAAGGTGAGCAATGCTCGAACCTTGGACCTCAACACCCTCAACCTCTTACACATACACTGCACTACACACTCGCCCTTGGGTCTTTTTCATTTTTTCTTTTCAAAATTTATTAACTTTAAAATCATTCAAAAACGCGATCACGAACATAACCGATTCTCAATTCATGCCTCGTTGAGAAACTACCCGAGTAGGTTTTTAGGGTTTTGCTTTCGTCAAAAGTGAAATCTTTTGAAAGCCTCACGGAATACTTATCTCTCTTTTATTGATCTTATCCTTATTATATATTTATATTATATTATATTTATATATATTCGAGGCGAGTCAATTGCTGTCTCCTTAAACCAGTAAGAGACGCTGCACACCCTTGAGGTAAAGTGAGCGGATAAAGAAGGAATTGCATGCCAATTTTTCAAGTTGATTAAATAGTTGAGATGGCTAGAACTTGAACACACTTCCTTGAATATCTAAGCACATTAGCAATAATGAGTAGATACTCAAGAAATTGGAAAAATGCATAAATTGCTACTTACTTTTCACTAGTGAAGGAACACTCACACTGTTGTCAGATCTAGTGGGAGTAATGCATTTTATGAATATAGGACAAACTTGCAATGTTGTCAAATTCAGTGGGAGTTATGAGCTGTTTACGTCATAGACATCTTACTTTATTTCTGGTGTGGCTTGAAATAATAAATTACTTTCCAAGTGTGGAACATCTTCATTTAGTAAGAATCACCGTATATTATCTTGATTAAATGTTTGCATTTTGAAATGTCGCTTCCGTTTAATGTTATCTTTGATAGTTATGCACGATTCCTTATTAACTAGTGTAGTGTTGTTTTATGCAAAGAAGTTGTACCCTGCACAAGTGGGAGAAATCTTTATTGTGTGCAAGGAACAACTTAGAACAATATGACTAATGGTTTCTTGACTGCAAAGTAAGAAAACTATTACTCTACTAGGACTCCTACACATTTAATGTATGTAGCCCTATTAAAAGAATATGTCAAGATAAAAAGGTAAACTACATGATTATGTTTTCTTGGAAATTATAAACATGAACTTTGAAATTAACTTGAAATTACTCATGACTTTAATTTAGGTTTAATAAATTGTTTTGTCATACATTCAAAGACATGTACATTAAGTCTTTTACTTGTGAAAAGACTTGTAACGTAAAGTAAAAGGTTAACTTGTTATGTCTTCGTGTTAAGACATGTACATGAAGTCATTGACTTGGTCAAAGACGTATAAAGAATAGTAATATATTGGTTGTTTATGTTTACTTGTTAGTACATACATATTAAGTCGTTAGCTTGATCAAAGACTTATAAGAGGATGCAATTGGCTTAGTAATACTATTGATACCATTACGTTTTAACTAAAGTTGGTAAAATAGTAAAAGCCATAAAGTATAAGATCAATCTTATTGGAATACCACAATTTTATGGTATGTCCAACAAGGGTAATCAAACTATATATTGTTTTGATTTATGATGACCTTAACTTATTTAACTCCTAAAGAAATCAAGGTTAGATATTTGAGTATGTCATGGATATACCCAATAAGACTCTAACCTAAAAGGTTAGTTAAGACGTTATTTTAGTAATAAAATGAGATGAAACTCATTATGTATTGATTGAAGTCATAAATTTAGTAAAAATCTCTTGGAGATTATTATTAACAAATGCCTATAACTATTAAGTGTATTTTGTTGGATACCCAAAAGGAAACGATGGGATACCATTTCTACAACCCACACGAGAACAAAGTTTTTATTGCTCGTCATGCTGACATATTTAAGAATAGGGTCAAATATACAAGAAGCGAGTGGGAGTCTCACTTTGCTAAAAGCGAGTAGGAGTATTGTAGGTCTTGAATTAATTCAAGAAGATACAAAAACCTTCTAAAACGTACTAGCGAATGTCATAATACTTAGGCTAAACATGAAAATGTTAAACTTTAAATTGATGTTACTCATATCAGAGGATTCGGACATGGATACTCATGATATGTTTTGTTTATCCAAATATCTATACATATATCCCAAACTTAGAATAATTCAACATTAAGATCATATAGTCATATGAGCGATTAAGCAAAGAAAGAAAAAGAAAGTGGAAAGGAAAAAGAAAGATTTATTAGAGAGAGAAAGTAGAGGTAGATGATTACACATACAAGAAATGATAACCAACACCCTCTCCATGTGTGGAGAGGGTCCTATTTATACCCTTGAGCCATAAGCGGCGTGTGGGCTTACTACTTGGTCTGGGCTTGGCTTATCTTGGGCTTTGAGCCCGAAACACAGACAATATTAGCTTAACATCCAAGCCCATTAATCCCGACTAGCCTATTACATAACAATACTAATTATGACTAAGACGACCGATAACATTCTTTGTTCACTTATTTAAAATAAGGCTCAAAACTATCTCCCCCACTGTTGAGGTCTTCTTTGATCTCCCCCAACGTTGACGTTCTTGATGGAGGTTATCTTGTTTTGACTTTATTTTCTCCTAATGTTAAAGATATATCGTTTGGCTTTGCCTCTCTTTGGGTCTTATATTTGTCGTTTTTGTTTCTTGTTTGTAATGGCCTTTGTTCATTTTTTTTTTTTCATGGGCTTTAGACGACCAATGACATTCTTTCGGTGTCATTTATGTGATTTTGATTTTGAGCCTTCATCTTTTGACTTTAGATTCCTAAGATCTTTCATCTTGCATCATCTCCTTGAATTGAATCTCTGGAACTTGACGTTTCTTGATCCAACTTGTGTCTTGAGTGACCTACTCATATTGATCTCCTCTTGTTGACTTATAATGAAAAGTAAGGCTTAACAAAACTTCCCCCAATACGATTTCTTGATTTGACTTTGAGATCTTTGAGGAAGTTTAGTGTTCACAATTCTTACGGCTCGAATAATTTGACACTTTACTTTTGAACAGCAAAGCTGTGAGTATGATTTTATGAGGTCATGAATCCGACTTCGCTGGTACATGGTTGCAACACCGATGTTTGAATCTACATTTAAAAGGTTAGTGATAATAAAAACAGATACGGACGAAAGTGTCTCTTGGTCACTTGCTTGATCGGTTATGCTAATAGCATGGTTCCTTGTTCATTGTATAAATACTCCATGTGACTCAGATAGAATTAATATGAATTTCTTGTCAGGGTTTCAAAGTTGTGCTGCCGTTCTTGTATACCGGAACGTCTCATAGCAGACAACACGGGTAAGGATGTGAATCAGGATCGTTGCACCTATCTTTTCTGATTAATCATCAATTTCTTATACTGGACTAAATTGATACTAGTTGACACAAGTTTCGATTTATATTAGAATCTTGCAAGTCACGACACTACCAAGATCTTGTTTGATATTGGCTAAGCAGGATTTCAATCTTCATTGTTACTGCTTAAAGTATCACTCAGATGTTTCTCGGCCAACCCTAGAGAGAGAGCATCTACAAACAGCCAGTCACATAATAAGCCGCGTCATTTGAACCCTTGAGACCCCCCCATCTCATCATCGTCTACCTACATATAGCCGTACTTATGTGAGGAACTTGTATCCTATGAGAGTTCTTTAACAAGAGCCCCGCCCTGCGTTCTCCCATAACGAGCAGAACCCATTGATTCAATCCCATCTATTGCTCGATATTCCTCTCTGTATCTCTCCTGCCTCTATGCCTGTTTTTGGCTCCAGTGACTTCTCAGAATTCCCCCCAGTACACCAGCGTCGCCGAGTAGCAATCCATTCTGGTGCTCTTACCGTCACATCTCGCGCGAAGTTGGCAGCTCCGCGCCCCTACCCTACTAAGAATAGCAATCCTATTGTCAAAATATACAACTCACAATATACAGTCGAGACTCAGTCGCCAAACCGAGTGCACACACTGCTCCGATATAACCTGTCGACCACGAGTAGTCTCTCTCACCCCGTGCCCTGAATTAATGGCACGCACCCTTGGTCTCATCTGCCTCTGCTGACGACGAAACTCGAATGGAGGGGACACACACCCCACATCAGGCGCTTGTGCACTGTGCCACCTGAGTGCCCTCGCGCAGATCCTCACACCCAGCAGACGGCTCTCTCTCTCAATCACCTCACTATCAACCTCCTCTTCATTGATTTTGATAGTATTTTCACCTGTGCTTACCTGTTGACTTTTGAGTGAGTAATCTAGTCGTTACGCGATCCTATCTCAATCGATTGCTCATGTATACTCTCGTCGCGCCTCGTGAGCCACGGGTCACTGCCTTTCCCCCCTTTCTCACCATTTCCTCATTCCACTTTCAATATCTTCTTCACATTCTCCTCTAACACTACAATGCTGACCACGACCATCATCACTAAACCCTAGTTACTCCCGATAGATATGTCCATCCCCTATCTCGTCTGTGTACCGCTCTCTCCACATCAACCTCAGGTATCAAGCACACCACAGTTCGCGACCTTTGTCCTTGTAAGGACACACCTCATGTCGCGCTCTGTCACCCAACTCTTTAAACTAAAGCCCTCCCACTCACAGCGCGCCCCAATACCAACCAACAACCAACCCCCCTAACCCTCCCCCACCAAACCACCCACCACCCCCCTGTCCCCCCCCCACACCCAACACAAACTACACTTAAAAAAAAACAACACCTCTCCCACCACCCCACAAAGTCCCTGCTCCTCTCCCAAAAGTATGTCTACTAACTCCTTATTGCGACCGCACACATGATCGCGCCCTTGGGTCATCCCTCATAGCCATCTCCCATGACGCCTCTCTTAGAGCGTCGCGATCCATAAGCGACTTCCCTCTCTACCCCTTTCTCACCTTAACACCACATTCCTCTTAGCTGCCTCTAGTCTGACCCCAGTAGTCGTCCCTACATCCCCCCCCCGACGACTCCCCACGTAGCCAGTGAGAGTCCTCTCGAGCTCAGTGCCTCTCGCTGAGCTAATGAAGCACCGCACCCCCCCCAAGAACGACAAGTCTAGACACATAACTATAAATAAGTTTTCCCTCAGCACCCACAGTCTGCTCGTACTCGCGTAACCATGTAGATACATCTTCAAACACTAACAACCAATGCCTGCCACGACAAGATCGACGCACTAATTGCGCGTCGTCGTCCACAACACTCCGCTATCGGATACATCTAGAGCGTTGCAACAATTGGAACGCTCTCTTTGTAGAGAAGAGTCTCATCTCAGAGAGTTCATAGTATACGACTGTCACCCTTTCACGCTAATAGTCATCTCTACTGCAGCCCCTCTCTTAAGAAATATTATCTATTCCCTTAGTAGTAGCGAAATGTGTACCACAAATATGAGCTCTCAAATATGTTCCGATTCTGACCTTGAGAACTCACTACTACAACTGAGGAGTAAGAAAAGATGAATAGAACCATAGCGCTCCTGCTACACCATGACTCTCTCACATCTTCTCTCTGATCTGCTACACACTTCAACGTCATATGTGGATTATCACACACCTCATCATCTCTATTATCAATCTCCTACTACGTGATACACACTACGGTACTCTACGCGCTCTGAGTACCCTACACACCCCACACTACCTTCTACTCGTCTACGCACGCTAGCGTATGATAGCATTCCAACTTCTCGTCTCATAACCTCTCTGCTCCAGCTCGCTATCTAATTCGACCTTATACTCTTCGCCTCACCCACACACCTCTCTCTCTATATTGAACACGAATCCGAGATTTTGGAATACATACTTAGCTACAGCCAAATATCTGTATAGATGTACTAATATCAAATATACTCATTAACATAAGTTCAGTTGGTCTTTTCCTAATCCGCCACACAACTTGAGAAAAACTCGTTCGATACATCACTCACTCTATATACAGTCTACATTATAAGTACCCAACACTTATAGAAATTCTTACGCTAATAAGGTGATAAAGGAGAGTGAGTTCCTTACACATCACTAGATCATTCTAGCTACCACACATCCACAACTCCCTCCCCCTTTGTCGCCTATCGCTCTAGATCATCCATCTCCTATCTCTATTAAGCATAGTCTCCTACTTATCCCGCACTTGAAGCTCCGTTTTTGCTACAACAATTACACAAACTATGCGTCACACACGATTCGTTATATATATACTGATTCTCAGGCATACGATACTCAGATCTCTCTGTCTCACTCTTGCAACGTCGCTCCTATGCGCTATCTGTCCTAAACGAAACACTTTTTCACCTCTCTACACCTTACGGTCCTCTGAATGCATGATAAGTACATAAGTTATATCGACAAAATCATCGACCTCGATCTCTCTGACATCCGATCTTTCAATGTTGAGAGAAAACTAGATAACTAATACCGCCTCCGAACTAATTTACTCACTCTCGCACCAAGAGTGTCCCATCGCTCTGGAGGAAATACTCCGAGATGAGAGTGACGCGCCTGAACTTTCCGCTTTCTCTCACCCTGTTTCGCGCATCTATAGATGACACTACATCTCTAGATACGCCCCCCCCCCATCCCCACACTATTATCTGATACCCACCCCCCACCCCCCCCCCCCCAATGTGCCTCGACAAGCGCATTATAGATACAACCTGTGTCTATCTATGATAGCGATGCGATAGGTAAGTAATATAGATACCTCAAACACACTCTATACAATATCCACGTCACGGACTATGCTTACATATAGTTACACGAGTAGATATCATGAATAACCGACTCTCACAAAATGCCTCGTTAATGCGCAGTAGACAGTACGCATAGAGAACGCTCACCCTGCATCTCGTGTCGACCCTACCTCCAATCCTCACTTATTCGTCACACTCTAACCTTGATCAGCTCGCTTATCTCTACCACACTCTCACTCTCGTCATTCTCTCAAGTTGCACCTCTCTATGGCGAAAGTGATCCTAACCGTCTCACGTCTCTTTAGATACTATGATCTCTACTCCGCCGTCTCGACTCGATGACAACTGATGAGACTTACATAGATAGATCCGCATAGAAACCAACTCCTCACCTACAACCAACTATCGCGCTACTCTTTGTGGATCCTAAATACCTAACCCTAACCTTACCAAAGAACTGATAAGTCCACACATACATCGCACACATATATAACCACCTCAGAGTCCTGTATACACGCAGCTAGGATCGAGACGAAATATCACCCAAAGTCTGTCTGCTAACACAGATAACACGTAACACATATCGATACGCACCACCTTGCAGCCTAGTTGATGTCTTCCTGATGAACGTCGAGGTACTTCACTACTACCCGTGAGCTCTAGCCCCGGATGACTACACTATTCGTAACCTGGCTTATGTACATATACAAGTCATATATCCTCGACTAACACTCGTCAAAACCTAATAAGATAGATACACTGCATATCTTGAGAGACACACTACTATTAGACTCAACAAGAGCTCTCCGTCCCATATAAACATAAGCGATATAGAGAGATGGTGAGACAGAGCATAAGATTATCAGGCACACTAACACAGCTCTCGACATTCAAACTACTGACCGCGGCCCACCCACAAATAAAATGACTGGACCCTTGCGCATACCTCTCAGTCAGATCTCAAGACCTATATCAATGACCAAGCGATCACACGAGAGCACTGCTTATGGTGCGGTGCTAAAGTCCATACGTCACAGAGAGCTGCAGCATACCTCCTCACTTTGGAGATATGCTTTAGGCATCTAACCCTCTAAACTTCGTATACCAACTCACATATTGCTTTCAATGAGAATATTATTCTCCCATACCACCTCTGCTCTCTATAGATATTCCTCTATCCGCCACACCTACCTTCTAGTTTATACTTATACTCTCAGTCCTCAGATATCATAGACATAAGAGTCTACATAAAGTCTAGACGCTCTTCGACATAGTAGAGATTTAGCGTCAAGCAGAGTACTTTCAACATTATGGAAGTAACTTCTCCCCTATCCTCATTTATCATGTATACTTCCGATCAGTGAGAAATTATTGCACCTTCTCGCCATATAATACGCTGATCATCGTGCATGTCCCAAGATCTGTAGGTCTCTATCCATATATCTAGGAGATTGGCTACATATAACGACGGCTTCTAGAGGTGTACTCCTGAGATAGATATATTATCTTTGCTACAACTAGAGAGGTACACACTCCAACTAAGAATTGCTCTGTCTTCAATCTAATCGCACCTAATCTCCTGAACCATCTACAGTGACTATTGGACCACGCGCGGACCTAACGTATATCACCTTTATCGTATATAACTATACTCTGAGTAGATAGTGTTTTATACAGATTACACTCTTTACCTACGTAGCTCGGACACTGCGCGCATCTTGTCAAATTAACTCCAACACTACCTCTCGCATAGCTCCTAACTCTATCCAGACTAACATCAAGCTTAGAGTCCGTAGTCTGCTAACAGCCGCAACTACTAATAAGACTAACCAAACATCACCCATATCTTGATGGATAGTGCTCCTATGTGCACCCACACATTCATTAATCTAATACTCACTAGCCCTCTATTCTAATACGTCTTCACTTACACTAAATGACCTCTTCGACGCTCGCGTTTCTCTCATTAATACTACGATCAGCCCCACCTGATTCTGCTACGAGCCGCACACACTCTTCAAGTGCTGACTCGAAAGCGAGCCGTTCAACCTCGCTGCAAGCTCTCCTGTCTTTGTGCTCAACACACATCGCACTAACAGAGAGAATTGACCAAGAGTACACGCCCACGACACATAGAGTACTAAAATAATGATACCGCAAAAAGAGAGAAGATAGACTACCAAGTCCCTAACACACGCAAGTCGCTAGTACCACTCTCTGTTTGGTGCTATCACCAGATCCCATCTCGATAGATGACCGGACACACCAGTCAATCGCAGCTCATGGCATGCAAGTTGAGAGAGCATAAATAACTGCGTAACGAAGACATTAGCCACTCACACTGTACCTCTTATAAGCCTCCTCCACTCCCAATCCACATGCACACATATCATCCCCTTATACCACAGTTATAACATCCACATCATAGTCTACCTCTACAAATACTCAACCGACTAACTGTATAAAGATAGCCGAAGAGTCTATAAGGACGATATGAAATGATACAATCCAAAATTTTGACAAGACTCTACTAAGCCCCCACTCACTCTCTATGATAAGATCTTTCAATCTATCGACCCACTCTGTAAACTTAAAGAGGAAAATCAGATTAAGGATCTAAGAGATACTATCTACTCTTGAGTAGACTAGCACACTACTAGATCATCTTCACACCATTTAATACCATAGACCTAGCGGCGTAGCAGGCTTTGCATGCGTCCATGCACGGCCCTACGGAGCACGAGACTCTCGCTCTACAGCTCGCGCGTGCGCCCCCTCGCTTATAGAGCACTGATACAGAGAGTCGAGCTGCTCGAGTGCTCTTCGATGAGATCACTAGTGCTAGCCTAAGAGAGAAACAGGAAGAGAGAGATAGACGCATTTGCGCATTTATAGATGATCCTGTCATGTCGGCCGCGCAGTGTGCACCACTATAACACTCTCAATTGAGCACGATAACTAACACTACCCAGAGCTCCGCCCAACAAAACACCCCCATGTGCCAGCACGCCGTAATCTGGCGCGCTGCCACACCATCCGAGGCAGCCCCGCGAATGGACAACTACTCCATATCTCTCCTTCTCTCGGGCTTGCGATCGGAGAGAGAGAGATCCATAAATCGTATCGATGATCCGATCAATTCTTGCGCGTGGCAGGCCAGCCTAGAGTGGCTGAGATCTGCTTAGAGCATCCCGTGGACGGCGCGAATCTCGCGCTGAGAGCGAACAGCATCGCTGTGCTACGTCCTGTTCCGCCTCCCTCCAGATCGCGCGCTGTTCATAACCACAATCTCACCTAGCGTTGGGGTTGATTGGCAATGGTTTAAATCCGGGTGGTGGATTTGGAAAACCAGGAGGTGGTCAAGAGACACAAGGAGGTGGAGATGGATTAGAAGGGCCCGGTGGTCAATTATCCATGGTTTGAGCATAGGGATCATTTGGTGAAATTTGAGATGGAGGAAGTTCTTAAGGTTCTAATTTTATTGGAATGACAAAACAAAGTTTAGGTAGTGGTGCAACGTGAGTTGGTGTCGGAGACTCACTTGGTGATGATGAAGATGTGTAGTGTGTGCTTTTGCTATAGATGGATTTTAATGGAGCTTGAGGTGGTGAAAGGGATTTATTTCTAAGAGGTGGTGAAGGAGTTCTCTCATTGGTTGTCCCTTACTTGAGGATGTGAGATTGACATAGTTTGGATACTTGACACTCATTCTTGCGGTTTTTCTTTTGAAGTTTGGTGAATTTGTTTTGGATGAACCAGTCATAGTGATAAATTAGTAAGATTGTATGTGGAGAAAATGTGAAGAGAATGGTGTTTGAGGATGATGATTATAAGGAAAAAAATGGTGATATGAATTGTATAATGGTTCTTGGATTATATGGAGACATGGTTATATCTAGGTCACATAGTATCATACTACGTGGTTATAAGATAAGTAGACAAAGTTAAAAATCAGAAATTTTCGAATTTTGGCGCCTGGGCCTGGAGCTTCCACGGATCCACCAGTAACGTACAGATTTACCATATGTGATCGTGGGTCGCAAATTTCAACAAAAACGACCAGAGCATCAATTTGCACCCCAAACATAAAACAAATTATCATGCAAGTAATGTTGTAGATAGAGCCTAATCCCATGACATTCATTACACATAATCTAATTGACTTGCACATTATCCTACTAATATTACACGTACTAATTTAACGAAGTTTAGTTAAGATTTTAAGATATCCTAATACATATTTATTTCGAATTACCATTGAGTAATGATCTTGGATCGTGTATGATCATGCAACTGCACAATGATAGTTATTGTATGATTTCACGTTAGGATGAGAATTGTGCTATCATATCCATAGAGATGAAAATAAATAAAGTGTTTACTTTTGAGAAAGAAACTAGTTATTTTGAATAATTTTAAGAGCTTAGATAGAAGGAGACCATAAGGTAATGGTTCATTTAGAGAGTTTTTGGAATGTTGCATTCGTTTGGCCATGAAGAATGCTAGATTAAATGGAGTGGAAGTAGTGATACAATAGAGCATGTATGCACCACAAGCGGATAATTGAATTTTGGGTCCATTGTCACAAAGAGTGTTTTCTTTGATAACAATTTCTGTGGTTTTGAGGTAAGGACACACTTCATCAGTGTAGAGGAAATTTGGATTGAGTGTGTCGTATTTTTCTCCATTAAGCCTTTTCATGGTTATGTTAGTTATGATTGACTTGGGATGATCAAGTTTTGTGAAATATGGATCGTTTGTTTGTGAGTTATTGTAGTTTAGAATGGATGTAAGCGACCATTCATTGCTATAAATACAGTGTCCTTCATAAGGAAGATCTAGAAGAATTCCGAATTCTCTTAAAGTAAAAAGAAATTTTTCTTTATAGATGTTGAAAGAGACAAACCAATCATTATTTAATGAATAAAATTGAAAGGATCTATAGTGTTCAAAGAGAAATTGTGGGTAGATTTTTCCATCCAAGCGGTAAAAGGATTGAAAACCATTTTTAAGGAAGATTTCTTCAAGATTGACTTGAGTGTTGAAGTTGTTATCAGTGATTCCTCCCTCATGTATAAACTGGTTTGCAAAGTCTTCATATGACATTGGATATCTAAGGAGTTTATTGTGATTTCTATGAGAAAATATTATAAATGATAATGTCTCAATAAGCAAAAAATACAATGTAAGTGCGTCTATATGGACTTAATGTCGGTGTGCGATTTGCTTGACTCAAACAAAAAGAGAAAAATAGTGTTAATACTAGTAATAAAAATAAGCAAACCTTGATGCACAACCTATGTTTGATATCGCTCTAGATGAATGGAACAAAACATGCTTATGAATTAAGCACTTCATATATACATTCAAGAGTCTTAATGCATGAAGAAAAAGATTTTGCGTTGTATTAACAATGTAGTTAAACAACTCTTGTTTTGCAAAGTTCCTAGAAGTGAAAATCATAACTTGGGGTTTTTGTCAAAAATTGATTTATGGCGAATCGCTTCAATTATGCTTTTTGAGTATTATAGTAGTTATACATTGTTATATCATAGTTCTAATTGCACGAAAATAACAAGAAAAATTGAAAACCCCAAATTATGTGATTTGATTAAAATCGATACCCTAGATATGAAATTAAATAGAAAATAAGATGATATAAATCACAATAGTTGTTATAGATTGGTGATTTGTTGATGATCTTGTAGATTAATTCCTCCAATTGCCGATTTGAGTTATGTTTGTTTAAGGGTTTTAGTATTTGAGTTCGTGGGTGTGTTTGTTTAATACTTGTTGTAGTCCTAATTTGTTTAAAATCAGTTATTTACTCGCAAACTATGACGCACGGATCCACCTAGATAACGCATGAATCTCCTTATGGTGGATCCGTGGTCTGCAGGTCTCCAAAAATACAGTCATAGTTGATTTTTGAGCAAATTGAGATATGGTGTTGTGTTTTTAGCAATTGGAGTGTGTTAGACTTACTATTAGGAGTATGTGATATAATTTTTGGAGTCAACGTCCAAGTTTTGAGTGAACCGTGCAACTTGTCATGAATTTCCTAATGGAATTTCAACGTAGTCGATCCTACTAGATGGTGTGTTATCTTTTAGCATAAATTTTTAACCCATTACTAATATACACATAATCAATTATGAAACATTTTAGACTTAACAAAACATCGTCAACACAAGTGTGACTTGCAATTCGATGATTCTTCTTTTCGTCCTTTTCAATCGATTTTGTAATTTCATGTATTGACCATACATGTAGATTTCGAAAATATCTATGGTCATTTTATTGACATTTTCTTTATCTAGTAAAATTCTAATCTCGATTATGTTCATGATTGGAAGTTTTGTAATTAGAACATGTAATGAGAATTAACATCTTTTGAATAATGATTAATTACTTCATTAAATTTCATTTTACAATTATTTTTGAGATGGTGGAGAATCACTATCCATGATAAGTTCCATCATTCCTAATCTTAATCTTAAATAATTAAATACTTTATGTTTTAAAGGCTTAGTAATATATTAGCTATATTATCCTCGGATGAAACTTTCTCGATAGAAATGTTGCCCTTTTGG
>BQNB010026744.1:0-58290 GCA_026074375.1 Tanacetum coccineum | reverse complement strand
AAAGCCCGTAGTTAGTCAAATGTAATGTTATTAATCTAATTGGGCCAAAGTTAGGAAAAGCCCATGTAAATCCTATCCATGGGCCAGTCAAAAGGGTATTTATACACCTCTTCATGCGTTGGAGAGGTGGTTGGTTGTTCATTTTTCACACACTTATGCATTTCTATCTTATGTTTACTTTCTCTCTCTAAGTATTCATCTAACCCTCTCTATCACTAAAACAACCTCTTTCCCTCTCATCAAGTATGTTATTAGATTAGTCTTTAAACCACAATCAAGACGGAACGTGTCCCACGATCCAAGTCACACCAAAATATCACACTGAAATGGGTACCCTCCGATCAGAATCACATAGTAATGGGTAGAAACTTTACCGTCCGATTGGAATAACATAGTAATGGGTAGGAACGTTACCCTCCGATCCAAATCACACAGCATGGGTAGGAACGTTACCCTCCGATCCAACCACGCATAAACATTTAGCACATATCATATAATAGCCACATAAATGTACATGCATCAATTAAACCACATAATCACATCAATTAAAATATTTCAAAACCATTTACATTATTTCCATCCTAATTTGAAAACAATGTAAAAAGAGGAACTATGAAACTCACCTGATGCTCAACGCATCTTCCTAAATTTCCTAGCCCAAAACTACATAATAAATTATAAACGTGTTACACGCGACTAAGCAAAATGCTTAAGTCCATGTAACAATCATATGATGAATGTATAAGGTGTTTACATACCTCCATGGGTCACCCCGACACCATGCCCGACTTTAACCATCTCATTTACTCATAAGTCTACTTAACTACATTTTTCCTGAAAACGCAGAATTTTAGTGTCACTTTTCTAACTTTCAATCCTTATCTACCGAACCTAATAAATTATCAAATAAATCACCTATGTACACTTAGGTATTTACTAACTACCTATTATTCCCCAAAATCTATTCACATGCGCAAATGCCTCAAATAAATTCCCAACTCAAAAGTACCCAGATTCGGATCTGAACGCGCACTAAAATGTTTGAAGTTAATAGACATATAGGATATGACTTATGTGTTTTGGCTAACCTTAATTCGAATTTTAAATAGGGGTTTACCTCTCTAATTCTGACTCAAATCTGACCCGTATTTACTGTTTTGATAACTTTTCTTGCAACGACCATTTGACTAACTCCCCACCTCGAAAACCTTCGAGGCCGGACTTTTTAAAAACTAGACTCTCTAAACTACAACTTAGGCATAGGATTCACCTCTTAACTCATTTCTATCATCAATATATCATTCGTTGAACACGACCCAAAAATCTGCCAAACCCTAAATCATAAATTAACATGTTTTAATCCTAACCGTTTGCACCAATATGACCCTAATCAAACCCTAAATGCACTAGCATGATCATAACATCATTAATTACAGAAGTTTTAAACCATAATGATCCACCATGATAATTGTTACATGATTTGAAAAGGATGACAAGGTTAGATCATTACCTAGCTTACCTTCTTGCTCCTAACACCACAATTCTTGGATCAAATTTTTTGTCTTCCTTGTTCTTAAGGGAGAGTCGAACGACACACAAGGGGAGAAGGGGATGCAACAAATGAGCTAGGGTTTTCTTATTTAAGCTAACTAAATAGAATCCTAATCTAACTAAACTTGTGATTAGATAAAATACATTTTTTTCTTTTTCTTTATATATATATATATATATATATTTTATATATATATTTTTATAAATATATATACTATAACTTTTGTGCTGACAACTTTCAATTTCCCAAAATTCTTTCTATATTAGTAAAGTTCATTACTAACTCTCGAAATTCACGAACCTAATTCATTTATAATATATAATACTTTCCATATTAATCAAACATATAATTATCCACATATTGTTTTTCAAATGTGGTAATTTATACCACTCAATGTACACTTGTTTTTCGAATGTGGCTTTTTGCTAAGATTTGGTGTCTTATGAGTAACTATGCAGATATGGATTGGTGGTCCAAGTTGATGAAATTCTGATGTGGTTACAACCATTGGCTAATAAACGCACGTTCAAGGCTGTGGTGGGAAAACTGTTATTTGTGGCTTCTTCCTATTATATATGGCGTGAACGTAACAACATGTTGTTTAAGAATGCTAAAAGAACCCCGGAAGAGATTAGAGATTTAATCATTGTTACAGTTCGTCTTAAGCTTGCTTCATTCAGGTTCAAGAACGTGATTAGGGTGCAAAACCTTCTTGCGTTATGGAAGATACCTTCTAGTTTTAGATTATATGGTTCATAATGTGAGTCATGTAATTTTATTTTGCTTGTAGCTGGTGTGGCATGTCACATCATGGCTAGGGTAGTTCAAGATTAAAAATGCTTTTTATATTTAGAAAGTTCATTACTAACTCTCGCAATTTACGAAACTAATTCATTTCTAATATATAATACTTTCCATATTAATCCAACACATAATTATCCACATATTGACGTAGCAATGCATGCAAACACGTCATTCATTTCCATTGTCACTACACGTGAACAAAAATAGATATAAACCTCAAATATCTCAAACTCATTCAAAAATGAGATGAACACGCATCCCAGAATGATAATCATGCACACAGATAAAGTCACATATATCACAAATATAGCACATATAAACACTTAGCCAACTCTAAAAGTGTGACTAACCTGATCAAATCACGGGTGTCACACTTAGAGTCATAAAGATCACATTTTTCTCGATCACATTTTAATCACATTTTCTCCCCCTATTGAAATAACTAATCTTTTAGTATTTTCATACCAATTGATTAAAATTTGAGACATGAAAATATTTCATAGGGAGAAAAATGTTGACACCTACATAGCATGAATTAATTGAACTTTTTCTTTGGCTCCCCCTCAATTTCACACATATGACACCAATTGAGAGAATAGGATTATGACTTAGTAAATTCTATGTGAAGTTGAGTTTGAGCTACTTGTATATGTTTTAACAAAATGAGTGTTTAAATATTATTGACATTTAAAATCTTTCATTTGTTTAAACATTTTGAAATGTTTTAGACACACAGAGTAGAAATGTGAGTATGTGTCTAAAATCATTAAAACTTAGTTTTAAAAGCTCCCCCTCAAAATAAATTCACTTGCTAAAAATGATTTGACTTTTGAAAGATTCATGAGGAGGGAGTGCCAAACACAAAATTTTGAAAGATTTTGAAAAACCTTTTGAGAAATGCTTGAAGAATTGTGTTCAACGGTTTTGAAAACCAAATGTTACTTGAGCTCTAAAGACTTCGAATGTCTTTGAATTGACGGTTTGTGTCAGCTCAAGTCCGAGAAGTTGTTATCTTCTCATTATGAGGATAAATGTACATAAATGCACACTTTCCTTTATTTGAGGTCCGAGTTACAGTGTGAAGTAACTGTAAGTCATTTAGAAAATAGAAATGACATGTTTTGAAACTTTTGAACTCTTGCTCGAGCTTTATTTACACACCTGTGTCAATGTTAATCGACATTTCTAGGTACATAAATGTTATCGATTCCAAGAGACATGTCGAGAAGATTTTTTTTGGTATTTTTGAAATTTTCTATTTTTGTATTTGGTTTTTGAGATTTTATAATTTTGTATTTTTCTTTTTTGAAATTTTATATTTTTGTATTTTCTTTTTCAAAAATATTTTCTAACATATTTAAAAATGGAATGTTTATACAAAGAAGTCGAGGATAAGATGTTTCCATTAGATGAACCCTATGAGGAAATGGATTCCAAAGCCATTAAAGTACCTGCACTCAAAGATGAAGAATTTGCACAAATAGTAGTGTTAGTAGTGTTTTCTTTCCTAATGGTGAAGCACTATCGTTTGTGTTGTAGCAGGTTTCAATGGACTTTTTAATGGGAATCCACTTAAGACCAACATAAGTAAAGATTCTACCCGTTGGTTTCCATGTAAGACTAGACCTAGGAGGCATTGTTTTTAGATACACAACAGAAGATTTGTTTGGAGAAAACTTTTGTCCTATGGGGATCTGTCTGTCATGTTTCTTAGAATCACTTTTCTTTTCTACGGGTATATATCTCTTTATCCTTTTTCTGTGCAGAGGCACATGATTTTACCTTAGATAGGTATTTTAAGATGCATTCATCGTGATTTACATTGTAAATGCACTTTTTGCATGTAGGACATGCGAAGTCTTTTGACTTCAAGAAAGGCTTTTGATTCCTAGGTGGTTCTGTAACATTAACAGTTCTATGCGATAGACAACTACTCATGGATGGTGGCCAATTCCTATGTTGTTGATTAAAGTTCCTAGGTTTCGGTTTATTACCATTAGTAGTGTTTGGTAATCTAGCAGATTGTTGCACACTAGGTTTGGTATGCAAAGCTTTGTCTTTCTGAAGTTGTGCCTTGTTCTTAGCTTCCTCTAGGTAGTAGTTATGAACCATGTCATTTGAGCCTACAGATTCCCTTTGTGATTGAAATGACACATGCTTTGGGTGATTCCTAGAAGGTCCAGGTGCATTCACATCATAAGGCTTAGCAAAAGACGATTTCCTAACTTAAGGCCAAGAGTGTGGAGTGACTGGTTTTGTCAAATTATTAGACACATCAACTTGGGAGGCAGACCGATGTTTTATAACTTGGGATCGTTCAGATTTATACACAGTTGGTTGTCTTACCATTGGTTGATTTCTGATTGTTTGCGAAGGCGGTTTTCCCAAGATTGATGGTTTTTCAAAATTAGTATCCACACACTTTCCTTTTATCTTCTCATTGAGTTTCTTTAACTCACTTATGTCAATGTTCTTGTCTTGAAATTGAGCTTTCAAATCTTGTATTTCATGATATTGTTCACGTTCTTTTAGAAATACAGTTGATCCATTTTGTCTGCAAACTGTGTCATTTTTTATTTGTTCTTGACATTGTTGTAAAGCAAGTTCAAGAAAAATTGAGTGATGTTCTAATTTAGAAAAACTTCATGAAAGTTCATTATAAACTTCTTTACTAATAGTTTCAGTTTGTTTAGAAAGTTTTTCTGCAAGACATTCACATTCTTTGATTTTATGAAGATACAAATATAGCAATTCATTGTAAGCATCGAAATCAGATAAAGAATGCAAATAAGAACATGTAACATCTTTTGAAACACACTCTTGGAGAAGTAGATCATATATGTTTGAAAAATCAGCTTTGTCAGATTCAAGTTTATCAATCTATTTTTCAAGTGTTTATCAATCTTGTTTAAGTTCACTTACAAATTTGAAACTATCATTTTGTGTCTTTAGTGCAAGAGGCATCAATAGTTTTTCAAAAGTAAGGTCATATCTTCTGTAGTTGGTGCACGAAATTTATCAAACGTATGTCTTTCCCAAGCTTGATCAACAATTAGTTTGAAATGATTTATGTTATTACTCATTACATGATAAGCTTGTCTACTCTTGCTTAGTGACTTTCCTGTAGGTAGAAAACCGATGTTTTTAACAATGTTGGGTTTTGTTTTTACAAAAGATTTTCTCCACATTTTCTTTCGAACTTCATTTGTGTGTACCAACTTGTTCAATAGTCAAGGTCTCTTCCCTATCAGGGGTAAATATGTTTGCAAGATCAGATGTGTCATATGGGATCTCATACAAACATGGCTTTTTAGATTGAGCTTTCTTGAGGTAAATTAGATTTTTAAAAGTTGGTCTTCCATTATATGTTGAACCTTTGGGGGCTAACATGTGAATGGTTTGAATTGACTGATTTCGTTTATAGACAATTTTATTCAAAACTTTCAATTTCTTTTCCATCGAAATCAATTTTTCAAGATCGTTGTCTTCCTTAAGTTTCAAATCCTTTATTATCGTGTTTTTCTCTTTAAGAAGACCTTCATACCGTGACTTTGTTAAAAGACTTTATTTGACTAACTCATCATGTTTCTCTTTGACAACAGAAATTCTATAGGCTTTTAATTTCAAACCCTCTTTTATGTCATATTCTTTTTGAGCTAATATTGCTTGATATTCTTTTAACTTACGTTCAAGTGTGTCATTTTCAATTGTACGGTCTTTGAAAGTCTTGTACTTCGCAAGCTCAGCCTCTTTATCATGTAGTGCAACTAAATATCTATCTCAGATTCTCTTAGACTCCCCAAGAGTTCTATTAGTTTCCTCAAGAGTATATTTGCACTCTTTCAATTCATAAGTAAGTGTTGTATTTGCATTTTCTTAATTGCTTTTGAATCTTTTTGTTTTCATCAATATCACATTTTAAATTTGCAATTAAGTCAGCAAGCACAACACGCTTATCTTCATGATCATCAGCATTCTGGTCATCACTGAATTTATTATTACACATATCTAATGAATCAGGTGTGGTATTGCTATGGTATGCGTGTAATTACACATACCTTTTACCTAATAAAAAGACCCTAAACGACCAAAAACGCACATAAAATGCCATAAATATGCTTGTTTTTGTGTTTGTACTGTGCAGGTACCGGATATTCACTAAAGGACAAAAATGAAGCAAAACCGGACAAAACCGAGCACGGATTTGAAAAGAGCGCGAAAAACCGAGGCCAAAGGTGCAAAAGGATAAAAAACGGAGCTAAAACGGACATTTCCGGATCGACTCGACAACGTTTGTGCATTTGATGAAGTCAAGACGAAGTCAAAGTCAACCCCGGGATATGGCGTTGGAAAGGGCATCGAAAACCGAACCCGAAACCCTATCATGATAAAATGGGCCGACTCGTACCCATTTTAGTGGGCCGGGTCAGCCCACTTTATTTAAATTAAACCTTTTAAACCCATAAGCCAAAAGTCCATTTAAGAAAGCCCATTCCCTTTTTATATAAAACACGGGCCCAAACTGCTAAACCGTTAAAGCCCAAAACCTTTACCCATTTACACCGTTAGTCCTCAAGGACTAACATTGTAGTCCAAAAGGACTAACGGTGCAAACATCCTGCTAACCTAAAGGACCCAAAATGCAAATTACGAGGACCATCATTGCAATACCAGTTTATACCTTCAGGGACCATTATTGCCAAAGTCCCAAAACCCTTACCCTGCTCACCCCTAACCCTTTTATATCTTGTTCCCGCCAAAACAAAAACCCCAATACTGTACATCTTTTTCATTCACCTTTACCTGCAACATGAGACAAAAACGACACCCCACTCCAAAACCATCCCTTTCACATCACCCCACACCCCCACAAACCTACAAATACACTCTGGCAATCCTCAAGGTGCTCATTGGGTGATAAATTGAAGGGTCGTGATTAATAGGCTTGGGCAACAAGAAAAATTGAAGGGCCAAGATTGCTTATGGTTTCTCCTCACAAGAAAAGCACAACAAAAACAAGACAAAGAAGCCAAGCTGCTTATAAAAGAAAAGAACAAGACAGAAGTTTTTTTTATCTAGTGTAGTATGTAGGATGGAGGAGTAGGATAGTTTTTAATTTTTAATGTTTTTTTTATGCTTAGTCTTTTAATCCTGTAATTTTAAATTTTCAAGCTTTGTAATCAATTTATTTTTGAATGAAAAATTAAGTTTTCACAAATTCTGTCTTTAAAGTGCTTTTACTGCTTGTTTGATTTTGCTTAATTCTAATGCTCATTGCTAGTTCAAAATTGCTCAAAGTTACTTACTAAAGCTAAAGATTACATGTTCCTACTTTGTTGTTCTTTAAATTTCTGTATTTACAAGTGAAAATTGGTTTTAAGATTTTTAAAGTAGTGTTTGGGTCAAGGGGTCAAACGGGTCAAACTGAGTTTTAAAATACTTTGGGTCATTTTGACAACTTTCACAAGTATTTTCAAATAATTCTAAATTTGTTTTTCATAATTTTTAAGTCTTTAAGACTGTGTTTGAGTTTTTTTTTATAATAGGTTCATAACTGATTGGTCAAAATCAGTATTACATAGATTTTTTTATTAAGTCTTGTTTTCAGCTTTTAAAACTTGTTTTGTGTTCCTTTAAATGTCTTATGCAGTAGTCTAGGTTTCCTTTTGGTTCTCTTGTGTTTTAAGTAATCTGTCCAAATTCATTATTCAGTCATTTTTATGTTCAAAGCCCATTTTTCATTCAAATTTAGACTGTTTAAATATTTTAGGACTTTAGCTTAAAAACATAAGCTTCTATTGGTGGTCATGTTTGATCTGTTTTAGCTTATCTTGGGATTTAAAGTTCTTTTTCGTTGCTTATTTTAGGGCTGCAAAATAGCCCTTGGTCTTTTCAAAACCCACATTCAACATAAGCTGAGTGGACAACCCACTTTCAAGCCCTTTTACTAGCTTATTTGCATGTCAAATTCTTTTATCTTTGCTATTTTAGATAGCCACCAAGCTGATCTTGAAGCCCATATAGGTCAAAAGCCAAAAGCACCCTCTAAGGTGCTTAAAATTAAATCCTAATATGTGTCCCTAGGTTGTTAGTTTAATAGGTTCGCCATATTGCTTATTTGATTTCCTTAGCCTTTCTGCTTATCTATGGTGCTTATTAGGGTTTTAGTTACTCATTAGGATTAGCTATATGTTGTGTTTTGGTGCTTATTTTTGCATATTAATTAAAAATTAGGTGTTAATAAGCCCAACATTAAGCCCCATTAGCTTTATATGCCCTATTTTAAGCAACTGTCATTTTCCCTGCTTATTTACCTAGCTTAAAATTCTGATTCCCCAAATGCTAATAAGGGTTTTTAGCATTATAGTTATTTAAGTTTTATTTTCCCCTTTTTTAATGCTTAATTGAGTTTAAAAAGCCAATAGTTTTACACTTTACCTTAGTTTTCATTTTAGCAAATCTCCTGTTTGGTTAGCTTATTTCCCAGCTTATTGTAAGTTTTCAAAAAATATCTTTTCTTAAAAGTTGCAATTTTTGTGTGCTATTTTAAGTTTTTTAACAAAAATTGAAAAAAATAATGTTTTTTAAAAAAAAAGACAGTCATGGGGACTTGAACCCTCGACCTTCCCCCTTATCGCCCATCCTAAACCTTTATCCACACACCTCTACCGCTGTGCTACATTATCTCATCCGGTAGATAGGTGTGCAACATTTAGTTGTTTAAAGGGTCTTAACCCCAATAAGCTTATAAGCTGTTTTACGAATTTAAACACTTATTGTGAATAAGTTTGTTTTACCAGCTTATTTTTTCATAGATTCCCCACTACTTAGTTACTATATGATAATTTTTTTTTTTTTAGATTTTTATAAAATCATTTAGTATTTTTTATAATTTATTTAGATTAAAATCTTAATTAATTCATAATAAATAAATTAAAAGTCAAAAAAATATAAATCTTTTTTTTAAAATTTTCTTTTGTCGTTTAGGACCTAGGAAAAATAGTTTTACTTTTGTAGGGTCATTTTTGCAAAATTTTGGTTTTTAAAGAACGGGATTCGATCCCGTTCTTATTTTCTTCGCGTTTTTAGCCTTAAACACTTCCGTTTTTAATCTAGTTTTTTTTATTCTTACTTTTTAGTCACTTAGGACTTATTAAAAGTAAAAATTTCACTTTAGGATTAAAATTCGATAAAGTAGGTTTTTAGTCGCGTTCATTTTTAATTTCCGTTATCGTTTTTGTGTTTTAAGTTTAATTGCCTTAAATTTTATGTTCTCGTAGCCTTAGGATTTCCTTTTATGCCTTATTTATGCTTCCCGTAGATTTTTAAGCTATTCAATTGCCTTTTTATGCTTTCCCGTAGTTTTAGGTTTAATTTCCCGTGTCTTTTTACGATTTTCCCGTAGTTTTAAGTTTTCCTTAGTTTAAATTGCATTAATTTCCGTAGTTTTAGATAACCAATCAAATCTTTGTTCATTCAAGCATCCAATTATCAAACCAATAACGTAACCGTCAATTTCGCGCCTCGTCGGGGAGAAACGACCCGGGTCCGGTTTCGAACTTTGTGGATAACGAAGCGAGAGACCGATACTTCCGGTAATACTATTCTATATATTTGATATAATTAACCCTTAAAAAGTTGATCATCATACAACACCCTTATCTTCATGATCATTAGCATTCTGGCCATCACTGAATTTATTATTACACATATCTAATGAATCAAGTGTGGTATTGCTATCAACCTTTTCCATCAAAGATGTATCATTCAGGTTTTCAGGTTGCTCAGAATCTTAAGTTTCAACAGCAAACACATTATATTCAGCAGTATATGGTACCTCAGCTATTGGTTTTGTGTCATAGGAAGGTTTGATATCCGTATCATCCCTAAAAGTGCTTTTGTCATTGCATTCATTCCTTGACCTGCTACTTTCATCTCTAGATGTTTTGCTTTGATTCTCTAAACTTTGATCATTCCCTGTGTCAGATACAATCCCACTACTATCTTTGTCTCCCGAACTAGCATCTGATGTTTTAACCTCTTGAATCTTGCACTCTTGAATCTGCAACTTTCTTTCATTCAACCTTTTCAACCTATTTTGAATCTCTTATTCAAGACGTGATCTTTCAACAATACATTGCTCAATGGAGGTCGTGTTTTGAATTATTGTTTCCTTGAAGGTTTGAGCTTCCATTTGAGTGTAGTCTTTGAAGTTGTCTCTTTCGTGATGACCATCATAATGTGAAGGCTTTACTGCTTCTGAATGCAAGAACTTGTCAAACTGCACTTTGATCACACTTAGAGCAGACTTGGAATCTTTCTCGGGAAGTGTTTCTTTGTTGAGTTGCCTTTCTAGATTCTGTATGTTTTAAGAAAACTCAAACTTGAAAGTTCGGACGTCATTATTGAAGAGGTGTGAAAAAGCTCGTTGAAACAATTGACAGTTAGTGAAGGTCTGTCTTTCGAGATGTTGAGTGGTTGTTTTGAGTGCATTCAATTTGTTCATGGAGTCCTTTTTCAAAATCTTTGCACGCATTTGCAGTTGTTGTATGTCTTGTTCATCTAAATTCGAACACGAAGATAAAGTATCTTTCGTTTCCATTGTAACGTGAATTGTGAAGTGAAAATGATTTGTAGGATCTTAAGTGTTATGAAGTGATTGAGATTGTGGTTTGATTTGAACTTCAAATTCACGGGATTTTACAAGTCTTGATTAAAACCGAGAAAAGAAGCGAGTCTTTAACGGGATCTTACTAAATCAAGAAGAAACCGTGAAAGTATAATCGTTGTCTTTTAAGGCCTATGTGAAATTAGAATCTCTTAAACAAAAATATTTTAAACTGAATTTGTGGTGCTTGAGTGAACCGAATTTCAATTTCGATGAACTATAAAAAATTGAATTTCGGTTGTCTTTTTCAGTTGTACATTTCGTTGTTACACATTTCGCTGTTACCCATTTCGCTGTTACACATTTCGCTATTACATATTTCGTTGTTACGCATTTCGTCTTTTACACATTTCGCTGTTACACATTTCGCCTTTTACATATTTCGCCTTTTACACATTTACCACGAAGAATTGTCACAAAACGCCACCAAGAAGAAATTTGGGCAGAGTTTTATTTTGTGTAAATGTAACAAATCGTCACGAAATAGAACCCTTGTAATACACAAATCGCTATCTAGCACAATACACAAATCGCTATAAGGAAAGTGCACATTTCACTACGAAGAAATTGCACATTTCGCTAAAACACATACACATTTCGCTATTCTTCATGCACATTTCGCTGCCAAGCATAAGATTGCACATTTCACCATCTTCAAAAGTTTTCCGGAAAATAACTTTCTAAATCTCTTAAAAAACACTTTTGATGAACGATTTGATCCAAGATTTTTGTACTTCTAACTAAATCAAGCCTAAATCTATCATAAAAACATAAACTTTAACATTTTTATCACCAAAAATTTCCCACTTTTTGTTATGAGTTTCGAATAGATTTTTTCAAAAACAAAAAATAAGCTAAAAACTAGATAGCTAGATGATTAAAAGACTAAAATAAGTTGTTTTAAACCTACAAATAAGCTAAAACATCAAAACTATGAAAAGTTTAAGAAATCAAAAACAAACAGTGGCCTTTTTTTAAGACAAAAAAATCCATTTTTTCTTATAAAACCATAATTCCAAACACCTTAAAACCCCTTGGCTCTTGATATCACTTGTTAGGACCTAAGATATCATTTTCACTTAAGAATCAAAGAAGGAAAAATGGAAGAACTGTAGAGAGAGAAAGTAGATAGAAGGAGGAGAGAAAAAGAGAAGGTTGGATTGCATTATGAGAAAAGAGAGAACAACCAACCCTTCTCCTTGTGTGGAGAAGGGTAATTATAGTACCTAGAGCTAAAGTGGACGCATAGGGTTTCTTCTACGGGTCGGGCTCGGGTTTTGCTTGGACTTAAGCCCGCAACACATACAATATTAGATTACATATCGAGCCCAGTTTCCTTTCTACCCTATTACAACGTATATTTCAATAAAGACCGAAGCTTCCTTGTTTGGCACAATATTTTGAGGCTAACACATGCTCTTGGATCTTGTTTGAGACCGTATAGAGCTTTCTTCAACTTTTAGACATGGTCTGGAAAGTCTGGGTCAACAAAGCCGTCGGGTTGACTGACATAAACTTCTTCTTTCAATGGCCCATTGAGAAATGCTATTTTGACGTTCATTTGAATGATGGTGAAGTTTTTATGAGCATCGTAAGCAATGAACATCCTTACGGCTTCAAGTCGAGCAACCAGAGCGAATGATTCTTCAAAATCGATGCCCTTTTCCTGGCAATAACCTTTAGCCATAAGACGAGATTTGTTCCTTATCACAGTGTTTTCTGCATTAGTTTTATTCTTCTAGAGCATTTTACCGCGATTATGTTTTTGTCAGCAGGTCGTGGAACTAATTCCCATATGTCTAGCCACTTGAATTGATGCAGCTCGTCTTGCATTGACTCTATCCAGTTGTGATCGGACATAGCTTCTTTGATGTTCTTTGGCTCAGTAGTACTCACAGTTAAAGCGTACATACACACTTCAGCATATGTATGGAGCCTACTTCACGTCATCACAGGCTTGGATGGGTCACCAATCACTTATTTTAATGGATGAGCTTTTGTCCAGGTTTGAGTTGAGGGTTGAACTTGGTTAAACTCGTGCATATTTGATGGATCCTCAGGGTTTGAATATGACTCGGCTTCTTCAAACATCATAGAATTATAGGGAGTTAGCAAAGTGTTTCCATCAAGATCTGCAGAGTCTTCTTGAACTGATTCAACAACATCATCAGTTGAGATTAGAGAAATTTGTTCTTCTGAAGAGGATACAGAGGGAGGAGCTTCGTTATCTTCAACGATGATTGATGATGACGAAGGTGTGTCATTATTATGAAGAGTTGTTTGTGTAGCGGAATTGATGGACACATCAGGAGATCTCTTCTCAAAGTATTCCTCGTACATTGGACCGAACAAATTATCCAAATCTTCAAACTGACTTGGTTTGGTATGGGTTGACTCGGTAAGGACCGGGTTAACTCAACTGAGTTGACTCAATTCGGTATCACATCGAATTTTCATTTTCATTTTCGATATGCACTCAATTGAAATTGCATTTTTGGTAACAATCTATTCTTCATCGAAATTACTTCATCGAAAATGCTCCATCAAAATTTCCTTCATCGAAATTGAGTACTCCTTTATTTTAGGTACAAATCTGTTCTTTTTTCTTCATTTCATTTTTGATAAATCATTTTCGAGATACATCGAATTTTGTATAGTAGCAGTTAAGAGTATGACCATCGAGTTTGACCGTTTGACCATAAGTCAACATCGAATTTGACCATCAAAATTTACCTTCGAAAATGACTATCAAAATTTGACTAGAGTTAGACCACCAAAATGACCAGTCAGACTTATCTATCAAAAATACTGAATCAAAAAGTACAACCGAAAATTACAATAAGTAGTTTAGTACATCTTATGACCAAATTTGACCAACCAAAATTGAACAAATCATACGATAAAACCGTAAACAGTCAATCTTGATTGAATCAAACACAGCTAAAATAAGCACAAATAGACTCATGAAATAAGCTGAAATCAAAAACAAGCTGCTGAATGACTTAATCAGATGTGTATAAGCTGAAAAACGTCAAATCTGAACCAAATAAGCTAAACCGAATAAGCTGAAAACATCACTAATCGCCTTTGCAGCTCTGCTACCACTTGATAGAAACTAGATTCACGATCTTGGGAGGTCGGGGAACCTCGAAATAAAAATAAGCCATTTCTAGAGAGAGAAAGCTTTTCACAATTTTAAAGGTTTTTTTATTAAGAAAAATAAAAGAATGGAAAATACAATATTGAGCTTCATCCCTATAATGTTGATTAGAGGGGTATTTATAGACCTAACACAAGGCTACTTTAGGCTAATTACATTTCTAGCCATTGTGTTTTAACTTACTAATAAACTAGTGTAATTCCCATAATGACACCACATTTCAATCCTAACAAGCCTCTTTGACACCTTTTGAAGCTCGATAATCTGAAACCCCAAAGACCCTTATGTCGACTTCAGTTTTGAATAATCCCTCCAAAACCCAAAGCTTAACCTGCTGTTGTCGTTGATCGCGGTAGCCCAAACAGAAAACCTACCTTATGCTCCTATCAGAAAACGATTACCAATCGAACCTAGCCTCCTTCGAACCTGGCTCTTGATACCACTGGTTGTAAAGTTTTGCAACAAACCGAAGAAGCTAGCAACGGATAAATCGATTTGATGATTACCTCCCCACACACACAACCTGTGTCACGACATAAAATAAACATACAAGAGAGACCCAAACATTTACGTTTATTGATAAATGAAAAGAAGATAACGGTACAACCTTAAGCCTCCCCCTCACCTTTCGGTTTATTTTCGGCTTATCTTGATTATGAAATATTATTGACTTATAGCTTATAATGGTTTTCAAACTTATATTGTGAACTTATATTTTGGCATCGAGTTTAAGATAATTAAATGGATTTTAACACTTAGTAAAAGCGTTTTGGATCTTTATTGGGCCTTAAGGCCCAATGAGCGAAAACTAGTGGTTTAATAAGTTTAAAGTGGATTTTTTAAGTGAAACATGTTTCGTGTTAATATTGGAAGTCGATGGAGGGAAATGCGTTTTGTTAAAGTATTTTTTAGATATAGAATTTGGCGTTTAGTCGGAGGATTGGTGAGAGTTTGGAAAAGTATTTGGGATTTGAGAATTGGAAAAAAGTGTTAGAATTGAGATTTTAAAATCTTGGAAACTGTTGTATAAACGAACGGGTCATGCCGAAATTTTGTAAAAATCCTACACTTAAAAAATATTGTTAAAACTTATTTTGTGTCGATTCGGTTAAAGGACGAAACGTGACTTTTAATAAACTTTAAGTGTCGAGATTTAACAATCAAGCGTGGTTATGTTAAAATGACAAAGTTTTATAATTACCCTTTTAAGCCGATAAAGAAACGAAAATAATAAAATATTATTATTTTATTATTATAAATATATTTAAGTTTATGTATACTTTAACACTGCGGAGATGTTTATTCGTTTATTTTCGATCTTCAAACTCCCACTCATTTCTCGTCGGATTCTCTTGGACCGTTGGGTCAGTTGTTTCGTTCAAGTTGTTAGATGTGTTTGAGTGTTTTGTATTGATGTCGCACTTAGCCCAAGTGCATTGAGTTATTTTACATAAGTACCACACAACCACAATACCACAACGTTTTGTTATGAGATAACAGTTTTGGTAAAAGATAACGTTTTTGTTATGAGATAACGGTTTTGGTAAAAGATAACGGTTTTGTTATGAGATAACGGTTTTGGTAAAAGATAACGGTTTTGTTATGAGATAACGATTTTGGTAAAAGATAACGGTTTTGTTATGAGATAACGGTTTTGGTAAAAGATAACGGTTTGTTATGAGATAACAGTTTTGAGATAAAGAGTAAAGGTTTTGTGATAAGGAAAGAGGTTTTTGTAACAGGATTGAGAATCTTGGTGTGAGTAAAGACGAATACTTGTAGAATAAAACAACTTTGTACAAACATTAATAAAGTGTCGTAAATGACTAGGTCGTGGCCGGGTACTGCTGTGCGCTTGCGTTGAGATTATTTGTGCATTGAGTTTGAGATTTGTGCAGTTTGCATTATTATTATTGAGGTGAGTTCTCGTAGCCCCTTTTTCTACTGTTTTTCTGTTGGGGGAAAATGATACTCAAATGTGTTTTGAACTAGTTTTTATTTGAACTGTGCGAAACGTGGTCTTGTTTTTGGGACAATTATGTGCTTATGATTGCTATGTGAATATATGTGATGTAACTTTACTTGCATGTATTGTGTTTGACATGTCAAGGGTTGTGATTTTACTTGCGTGTACTGTGTTTGGCACTGCAAGGGTGATTGGTAAGGAATTTCCATGTCTATTATGATTTTACTTGTCTGTACTGTGTTTGGCACGGCAAGGGTGATTGGCAAGAAATTGTCATGTCTACTGTGGTCCTGACCTAATATAATGCTCCAGCTGGTAGGCCCTTTAGGTGCGTAAGTGACATATTGTGTTTTCAGGACTAGCAGGGATGCTAGGGCATGGTGATCGACTAGCGGGGATGCTAGGTCGTGTTACATGATTAACGGGGATGCTAAGTCATGGGTGATTTGCATATATTCACAATCATATTGCACTATTGTCCATTTTTTTGAGATATTGGCACAACTAATGGGTTTAAGGTCAAATCTACGAGCTCACCAACATTATTGTTGACTTTTTCGAGTATCATTTTCAGGTGTGTCAATTAAAGGTATGTGAATGATGTTGGAAGAGCAAAGATGTAAACCTAAGGGGATTGGGTCAAGATGGGTTTTGTTTATTGTCAAGTCTTAACTTGTAAAATTTATGTAAACCAAAAATTTCTTTTTCTTGTAAATTGTAAAGTGTATGATTTTGTATCTTGTGTGATGAATGGTATCATCGCATCCCGTGTTTCAGCCACTGACGGGGTGTGACATGTATCCCAAAGGATTTTTCCGTTTAAGTATTTATTTGATTTATTACAAGTACACAACCAAACACCTCACGAAATAGGAAGATGAAAACACTCAAATCACTCAACTAATCTATGTGGTAACATGTAACTAATTCACTCAATTGCTCGGTCATGACGAGTATTCTATCATAGGCTTGGCAAGGATACACATCTCCACCACTAGAGCTAAGGAGTAACAAGTTTATAAGGGAAAATTGGGTTTTTATTATAAAGCTTAGGGTTGATCATTCTACAATCTTTCACCAAAAGTACCACTCAAACAAGGCAGCTGAAGCACACATACATGGCCGTAACGACGGAATAGACATGTGTGTTTGATCACATCCTTATTCGAGTTTAACCAAGGGTTAGGATGAAGAATGATATAGGGTAGGGATCTTTTAACTTTCACCAATAGTAATAAACCAACAAGGCAACTGAGACATGCATACATGGTCGTAACGACGGAATAGACATGCATGCTCGTACACATCCTCATTCGAGTAAAATCCATGGTTAATGATTAGGAAAGGGAATTAAATTATTGTTAAACAAAGATTACGAAACAAATAGACTAGGTCCAAGATATAAGTTGCTAGACACTTTTTCCCGACCGTTAACATGATTAAGACACAACTATTTACAAACATCTTGATTATAGATCAGAAACAACAACCTAAGTTGGCATTCCTGTAACGGTCAAATTCCCAATCATCCCATACTTTACAAACTTTTACAGGACAAGTGGCGATATCTACCACTTTATACAATATACTACATCGTTGACTTATAAGACGTATCAACGAATAATCGATCCTTCATATAATTCTTTCGGTAATTGCAAAACGATTATCTTCAAACTTTCCTCCTCTCTTTTTGTTGCGATTTTTCTAATTTTTTTTTACTACACTATACTATGAAACTCGGTGTAATTTCACCATCTCCACGATCATAATAACTCTGGATAATTCCTTCAGTAATTCTTCATTCTTCGGACGTACCAATAATTGCGTTGGTAGTAAAAATACATGAGTTTTGACTACTTTATACATTCCTATTTGCAATGTGCGAATTTCTTCCCAACCATACCAAAGATAGAAAATTAACACAAGACTCGGGAAATACATACTTTACACTTTAAGCAACTAGAGACTGATAAATGAATATAATCTAACAGGGTAGGCTAAGGTGTAAAGGTGTAACGAAACAAATAGTTGGTGTAATTCCTAATGGATTGGCTCTACAAGTTTTTCTAAGGGTATCTTACTCTTAAGATGAGAGTAAACAAAGGGTTTATACAAGGATTTAACTAACCATTGTAGTTAGTTAACAAAACAACATGTATAGGCTTTTTAGGTGTAATCCTAGAAATTTACTAATTTAAACAAGTTACTCCATCTAAATCCATAGTACTCATTACTGTGATCTCGTATAGATATACCAAGCCAAGTTCTAAAGTCTACAACATCACCGACACACTCATATTTTTGTAGAATTTGGGTAAACATTTAGAAACGGATAACGTTAAATCCTTATAATATCTAACAAGGGTTATTGTGTGCGGGTTATGTAACAAGTAATTTCACAAAAGTATGCTTGACATTTTTTAAATTTAAGCATAATTTAAGCATTTTAGGGTGAAAAATAGGACACGGAAGTATCATCTAATGTCTCATCCCGTCCCCCCCACCTTGAATTATACAACGTCCTCGTTGTATAGATAAAACATTAAAAACAGTGATTAAAAATAATTAAATGAGAAACAACCCATTGAATATTGCTCGGTAGATTTCTCCATGTAGTTATTTTATTGAGCAGATGATGTATGTTGTAAAATACGTTTTTTATTCTAACATGACTACTTTCTGCACATAGGAATTCCAGATGATTTGATACATCAAAACCTTCACCAACATTGTTGACTTCTTTTCAGCGAGGTCCTGTGCAAAATATAGGAAAAACATGCAAATTCCTATCTCGGGTATCTAAGGTTAATTTAAATAAGCTAAATAAACTGTACAGGAGACCAATACGCCGTATCTATAAACTGGAATACGCCGTATTGAGAAACCTGTAAAAAGTATCTAAATATGGGTCAGTCTGTTAAATACGCCGTATCATGTGCATGAATACGCCGTATTGACAGAACTGACAATAATGTTTTTAAAGTGCATAAAAATAAAGGACTGATAACGTCCAGATGATGTCTGGGAAGACAGACTCGATAAAAATAAATAACAATCTGGGTTGTCTCCCGGGAAGCACTTTTCTTTCAGCTAGTCTTTAAGTTAGACTTTTTCCTTGGCTTCTTTTCATTCACGTTGTATCTTCTTTGAATTCCACCACGTCTTTATCTTTTGCATCAGTATGTTCATCGTGGTACTTCTTTAACCTTTGTCCGTTGACTTTGAAGCTGATTTTGTTTCTATCAACGATCTCTATGGTTCCATGTGGATACACAGTTTTTACCACATTTGGCCCATACCACCTTGATTTGAGCTTACCCAGATGCAGCTTAAATCTAGAGTTAAATAGCAATACCTTGTCTCCCACTTTGTATTTCTTATCCTCACGAAGCCTAGAGTCGTGCCATCTCTTAGTTCTTTCCTTGTAGATCCAGGTGTTTTCGTACGCTCCATCTCTTAATTCAATCAATTCATTAAGTTGCATGAAACGGTTCTTTGCTGCAGCTGTGATATCCATATTACATTGTTTTAGTGCCTAATATGCTTTATGTTCGATCTCCATAGGCAAGTGACAAGCTTTTCCATAAACCAATCTAAAGGGGGTGCATCCAGTAGGTGTTTTGTAGGCGGTTCTAAATGCCCATAATGCATCGTCGAGTTTTTCGGACCAATTCTTTGGATTATCAACAGACCTTTCCAAGATACGTTTAATAGCCCTATTTGTCACTTCGGTTTGCCTATTAGTTTGAGGGTGATCTGCTGTTGATAACTTATGTGTTACTCCATACTTTTGCAAGGCTTTTTCTAGTTGAGAGTTACAAAAATGTGTACCCCGAGTACTAATTAAAGATTTAGGAACTCCAAATCTTGTAAATAGCCTTCTCAAAAACTTAATCATAACGCAAGCATCATTTTTAGGAAGTGCTTGAGCTTCGACCCATTTTGATACATAATCCACTGCTACCAATATATATTTGTTTCCCTTCGAGTTAGGAAAGGGTCCCATAAAGTCTAGCCCCCATATGTCAAACACATCACATACTTGAATATTGTTTTGAGGCATCTCACTTCTCGATGATATTTTTCCAGATCTCTGACCTGCATCACATCTCATTACGTAATCTTTAGCATCTTTAAAGATGCTAGGCCAAAAGAATCCTGCTTCATAGACTTTCCTTCTAGTAATTGATGCACTATGATGACCCCTAGTTGGTTCAAAATGACAATGTGCCAAAATTTCACGGATTTTATCTCCAGTAACGCATCGCCTCATTATATTGTCTGGGAATAGCTTGAATGCGTATGGGTCATCCCATAAATAATTTTTCACTTAAGAGAAAAATCTTCTTCTTTTTTTAGGTGTCTAATTTGGAGGCACAATTTTTCCAACGATATAATTAACATAATCAGCATGCCATGGTTCATCCTCATTTAACTTGGTTTTCAATATCATCAGATGTTCGTCGGGAAACTTGTTAGTAATTTCCTCTTCCGTGGATGTTCCCAAGTCTGGGTTCTCAAGTATCGACAAATGATCCGCAACTAAGTTCTCTGCCTCTTTTTTTATCCTTAATCTCAATGTCAAATCATTAAAGAAGCAGAACTCACCTTATAAGCCTTGGTTTGGCATCCTGTTTGCTGAACAAATACTTCAAAGCCGAATGATCAGTATAGACTATGGTTTTTGATAAGATAAGATATGGGCGAAACTTATCAAAAGAGAAAACAACTACAAGAAGTTCTTTTTCAGTTGTTGTGTCATGCTCTTGGGCATTATTCAGAGTTTTGCTGGCATAATAGATTGGTTTAAATTTCCTGTCTATTCGTTGTCCTAACACAGCTCCAACAGCGAAGTCACTAGCGTCACACATTAATTCAAAGGGCACGTTCTAATCGGGAGATATTATGATAGGCGCGGTGGTTAGTTTTTCTTTCAAAATGTTAAACGCCTTTATGAAATCATCTGAAAAATCAAACTTCACGTCTTTCATTAAAAGTTGGGTCATTGGTTTAGAAATCATGGAAAAGTCTTTTATGAACCTTCGGTAAAATCCAGCATGCCCTAGAAAGCTTCTCACCCCTTTCACGTTTGTTGGGTATGGCAATTTAGCTATCACATCGAATTTATCTCTATCAACTTCAATTCCAGCCCCAGAAATTTTGTGTCCTAAAACAATCCCTTCTTTTACCATAAAATGACATTTTTCCCAATTCAACACAAGGTTGGTTTCTTCACATCTAGCAAGCATCTTATCTAAATTAGCTAGACAACAATCAAAAGAGTTACCAAATACCGAGAAGTCTTCCATGAATACTTCCATAAAGTCTTCCACCATGTCGTGGAAAATTGCCATCATGCATCTTTGAAAAGTAGCTGGTGCATTGCATAATCCAAATGGCATTCGTCGGTAAGCAAAAGTCCCATAAGGACAAGGGAATGTTGTCTTTTCTTGATCTTCGGGTGCGATCGAAATTTTGAAGAATCCTGAAAAACCATCAAGAAAACAGTAATATCCATTCCCACATAAACGCTCTAACATTTGATCAATAAAGTGAAGAGGGAAATGATCCTTTCGAGTTGCATCATTGAGTTTATGATTGTCGATGCATACTCGTCATCCTATAACTGTGCGAGAAGGAATTAACTCATTATTGTCATTCAAACCTATAGTCATTCCTCCTTTCTTTGGAACCATGTGGATAGGGCTTACCCACGAACTATCCGAGATTAGATAAATCAAACCTGAATCAAGTAGCTTCACAATCTCGTTTTTCACCACGTCTTGGACTTTGGGATTTAAACGCCTTTGGGGTTGAATGACCGGTTTGTAGTCATCTTCCATTAGAATCATGTGCATGCAGTATGATGGACTGATTCCCTTGATGTCCGACATTTTCTAAGCAATTGCCCCTTTATGTTTAAAAGTGACATTTTCTCCTTTTCGGACAAATTAGATGAGATAATTATGGTAAAAGATTTGTCTCCATGTACATATACGTATTCCAAGTGTTGAGGCAAAATTTTCAGCTCAGGTTTCTTTTCATCGATTTCATTAGCGCTAGTCGAATAAAGTTGTTCCCTCTCAACTTTGTTGGGTTCTACTGTTTCTTGCGCAACTGAATATGGCATATTGACGGCTTCCATATGCCGTATTGAATTAGAGTCAGTAGCTTCACATTCAAAACTTTTAAGGTTAGATTGTTCAATTGATTTCTCCAGCCCTCTTAATAAAAACAAATCAGTCGTATCGTTTGCCAGTAATTCCTGGGCTTCTGCGTTGATTGCGTTGTCCAAGTCATCAACCCTATAGCATTCATCATCTTCAGTTGGTGATCTCTTAATTGATTGTTCCATGTCGAATATTAATTCATCATCTCCTACTCTTAGCGTTATCTTTTTATTAAACATGTATATCATAGCTCGAGCAGTTGCCAAAAATGGTCTTCCTAAGATTATAAGAACTCTAGAGTCTTTGGGCATATCTAAGATAACAAAATCTATTAGAAGGACGAATTTATCAACTTTTATTAGCACATTTTCAACTATTCCTCTTGGGTACTGGATTGACCTATCCGCAAGCTCCAAACTCATTCTAGTAGCTTTTGGTTCTCCCAAACCGAGTTTTTCATACATCGTGTATGGCATCAAGCTTATACTACTCTGTTAACGCATTATTAATGTGTAATTGGCCAATGTCACAAGGAATAGTAAAACTCCCTGGGTCTTTCTCTTTTAGTGGAAGCTTGTTTTAAAATACCGCTAAGCATCTTTCATTCATAGTGATCGTACAAGATTTTTCGAGTCTGGCCCTATTTGTCAGCAAACCTTTCAAAAATTTGGCATACTTTGGCATTTGAGCGAGTGCTTTGATGAAAGGAAAATTGATGTGGAGTTGCTTCAGGTTTTCCAAGAACTTTTTCTGTTGAGCCTCTTCTTTTTCTTTTCTCAATCTTTGAGGGAAAGGAATGGGTGGGGTTTATACTTCACTTGGTTGCTGATCAACAGGTTCGTTGGTCTTCTAGGGTTGGTCTTTGGCAAGGACTTCGTTTGATTTAACTGGTTCGTCTTGATTAATTACTAGGGGTTCTTTGGTTTGTATATTGGTGTCATCATCTTGAACATCTTGAGTTGTTGTTTTTCCACCTCTAGTAGTTACTCTTTTAACTTCTAGATTTGATATTTGAGTATTATTGATTATTCCTAATAATCCTTGTACCTCGAACCTGAGCCCGCTTAACAAATTGTTCCTTTCTTTAAATAAGAGCTCATTTGTCGTTCTGAATTCATGGATGAATGCTCTCATCTCCTCTTGCTCACGTTTTCCTTCGTCAATAAATTTGTATAACATTTATTCCATCGTTAATCTCCTTTTCGAGTAAGTAAAAAGATATGGACGAAGTCTGAAGGTTCTTTCTGAAAAATAAGAAATGATTCAAAGTAAAGCTATTCTAGAGAAATAGACTTGCAAATATTTCGAAAATTTCAGTTGATACGCCATATACAAATAATCAGATATGTCGCATTGCTGAATCAGAACAGATATGTTGTATTAGTCAGAAAGTTGGATACGCCATATTCAATGAAACTGAATGCGCCGTATCGGTTTATTGACTAGAACAGTGTATTACGAAAACCAATTAAATAAACAACTAAAACTCAAAAAAACAATACAATAAAACGATTAAAGACAGAATTATACATTAATCTAAATTACACTAATCTTAAAGATTAGTTCTAATCTAATGCTAAAAACCAAAATATCAAATAAAAATCAAGATTAATTCTCACTCCCCGGCAACGGCGCCAAAAACTTGATGTGTCGATGTGTGGTGTTAAATTATGATTCAAGTTTTAAATTTATATTTCGCCAACTTAACCAAAAACAACACTTTAACGGGCAGTGTACCCGATCGGTGGGAGTTTCATGGTAAGTAAGGTGTCGATCACTTAAAGCGAGGAACACTTTCAATTTATTAATACTTTGGTTTTTCTAATCTAAGTTAGTCTAATCTATGCTAATCCTATGCTAAACCTATGTTAATCCTAAATCTAATGGATAAGCGAGACTGGCACGAGTTTGGTGGTGACTAAAACCAATTCAAGACACTAAAACACACGCAAGCAAATTAACATATGATAAAAGAGCAGTTTAGCCAAATATAAGAAAACTGTATTAGCCATCATTAATCCAATCAGAATGTTGGTTTGTTTATTAGTGCAATGATTACTTATCTCGAGGTTCGCATATCATTCTTAAGACTTAGGCGTTACTTCTTCCTAAGACCTAGACACGTAGAATTATGTCACAATTAAACGCATCCAAGATACGTTTAATAGCCCTATTGGTCACTTTAATTTGCCCATTAGTTTGAGGGTGATATGCTGTTGATAACTTATGTGTTACTCCATACTTTTGTAAGGCTTTTTCAAGTTGAGAGTTATAAAATGTGTACACCGATCATTAATTAAAGCTTTAGGAACTCCATATTTGGCAAATAGCCTTCTCAAAAACATAGTCACAACGCGAGCATCGTTTGTAGGAAGTGCTTGAGCTTCAACCCATTTTGATACATAATCTACAGCTACCAATATGTATTTGTTTCCATTCGAGTTAGGAAAGGGTCCTATAAAGTCTAGCCCCCATATGTCAAACACATCACACACCTGAATATTGTTATGAGGCATCTCATTTCTTGATGATATGTTTCCAGATCTTTGACATGCATCACATCTTATTACGTAATCTTTAGCATCTTTAAAGATGCTAGGCCAAAATAATCCTACTTCATAGACTAGCTAGGTAAACTAACCGAGGTTAACGAATGATACCAAAACTGGAACGATTAAAGAGTATAAGAAATTACCGTGTCTCCTCTGGAATTATAAATCGTTGCTCGACCTCTTCTACCCTTTTTTCTCCTTCTGAAAAATCGACTTTTATGGTTTAGTTATCTTTTTTTATTTTGAGAATATGATTTAGCACACTTAAAAGCGTTTTTGATGTTTTTTCTAATTATAGGCGTCTGGAATATGTCGATACAGTGTATCCAAAAGTTCATGGATACGGCGTATCAGGGTTTCTTGGAAGTAGGGGACATGTTTGATATGTTCTAGAATATTTTATTTCAATAGCTTGAATCATGGGTATTGGTTTTCCCGGTGCATTACAGCGTTATTGATCTTGTGTTCTTCCTACCCTGGTTTATGTGAGTACATGAACATATACGCGTTATCTTCCTTGATGGATACAACGTATTAGATGTTAGAACAGTAATCTTCAAATATCTTTGTTTAAGCTCCAGAATGCGTGCCTTTTAGTTAACTTTTACTAAGTACTCCATAATTACTGCAATTCTCAAATACAAACGATTAAGTTACAATTCTTTGCAATAATTATACAAAATGGGTTAATTACATGGGATAAATGATGCTATAAAATAGACGTTATTTGATGTCATCAGCCCCATCCATTGTGTACCAAAGAAAGGTGGTATCATAGTAGTCACAAATGAAAAAGATGAACTTGTCCCAACTAGAACCATTGCTAGTTGACGAATTTGTATCGATTACCGTAAACTCAATGATGCAACCGCAAAAGATCACTTTCCATTGCCATTTATAGAAAAAATGTTAGAAAGACTCGCACGAAATGAGTACTTTTGTTTCCTCGATTATTTTTCCAGATATTTCCAAATACCCATTGATCCTATGGATAAAAAAGACAGCCTTTACCTGCCCTTTCGGAACATACGCTTATAGGCTAATGCCTTTTGGCCTTTGTAATGCACCTGCAACTTTCAAGAGGTGCATGATACCAATATTCCACGACATGATCAAACAATCTGTTAAAGTATTCATGGACGATTTTTATGTCTTTGGAAACTCATTCGACAATTGTCTCAATAATCTAGACAACATGCTCAAGCATAGTAAAGATGTTAATCTTGTCATAAATTGGGAAAAGTGTCACTTCATGGTCAAAGAAGGAATTATGCTTGGACACAAAGTGTTTGGAGTAGGACTAGAAGTTGACAAGGCCAAAATCGATGTAATATCTAAACGTACATCACCTACTAATGTGAAAGGCATTAGAAGCTTTTTGGGACATGTCGGATTTTATCGTCGTTTCATAAAAGATTTCTCTAAAATAACCCGTCCTTTAACAGAACTACTTGAAGACGACCCGTTCAACTTCGATGACGAATGTCATAAAGCATTTGAATCATTAAAATAAAAACTTACATGCACTCCAATAATCATAAGCCCGAATTGGAATCTTCCATTCGAGCTAATGTATGATGCAAGTGATTTCATAGTCAGAGCAGTCCTAGAACAAAAAGATGGAAAACATTTCCACCCTATCTATTTTGCAACTAAAACTCTCAATACATCTCAACAAAATTATACAGTTACAGAAAAAGAACTCATGGCTGTTTCGGTATAGATAACTGTTACAGAAAAAGAACTCATCTTCTAAATCTTTAAATTTCTTGATTAAAAGCTTTATCTTCACTAGGAGGATGCTTCCAAACACTTCATTTAGGTATATAGCCTTCCTTAAGCTATTTTGTAACATCTGGCAATTTTCGGAATTTTAAATAACTATTTTAACCTTTGACTTTTCGGGTACGATTTGAATTTTTGACTTTTAATCTTTAATGTTACATAAAAACGATTACCGCGTAACTGGTAAAATTTTCGGAACCTATTTTAATAAAAAATCATATTTATTATTACATACCTCGAGTACAAATTTAGTTTTAAACTTTTTCGACTTGAAAATGAGAAAAATGTATGATATTCCTAATTTGACTTATAAAAAACAACCAGCTAAATCACGATTTCACGACTCGGACTCTAAAGCAATTTGATGTAAAACGATATTTCGAACAACTTTTCAGTTTTACCCGAGACATGAAACCAAGTAAAAAATAACTAAAATAGCCTCGCAAAATTTTAAACACAACTCGTACGACGCAAAAATAATTAAATTTATATTTGATTATCGCTTTTATTAAATAAAAGTATTTAATAAAAAAAATTAATATTTTATTCGAAAGCGTTTAATTATAAACGCGAATGTTCAAATTAAAGTTTTGTTTTTACAGGCAACGTTTACCCGTGATACCCAAAATAAATAATAAACATTAAATAAATTTTATAAAAACATTTATAAAATATAGTCAAGTGAATACTCATTTTTATAGGAAAAATGATTTGGAAAACAATGGCGCAAGTTTCGTGTTTTGAATCGTCCGTTAACTTGCCCAAACGAGTCCCGAACCATTATTTAACAAAATTTACACTTTAGGTCCCTGTGGTAATATTTACAGTTTCAACCTCAAAGTATATTGCACTTGTCACATTTTTTTAAAGTTTATAATATATATATGGAACACATTAGGGTTTCTTTCATTTCTTGTAAAAACCTAGCCCCCATCTCATCTTCCCCTCCTCTCAATAATTGCCGGCGCCGCCATGGCGTATTCCGGCCATCGGAAAAACTTTACCGGCCACAGCCGCCGCACACCAAACCCACGACATCTCAAACATCATCACAACCATTTCCGCCACTACCACCGCACCCTCACACAACCATCATCTACACCACGTTCACCACACCATCATCACAGCCGCACCACCTCACCGTCATCATCATCATCTTAACACCACCATCATCATCACGACGTCATCATCATCACCACCGACGCCAACCACGCACCACCACCATCGCTATCACCTCAGTCATAAAATGGGTGCGTTCGGTTTGGGGTTTTAACAGACCCAACAAGGGTCCGTTGGGTGGTTCTCGGCTCAACTAGGGTGTGTTTGTTTCTGTGGTGAAAACCACCACGAAGGTGGTTTGGCTCGTGTGGTTTCAAGCCATCAACAGGGTGCGTTTGTTTTGATAAAAACCCCACAAGGGTGTTTGTATTGGTGGCCAACCACCACAAGAGGGTGCGTTCGGTTTTGGCTGCACCAAGGGTGCGTTTGGTTGGTTTCATAGCACCGAAGGGTGCGTTGGGCTTCAGGTCAGCCACCACCATGGGGAGCGGTGGGGTGGCAGCCGCCGACAAAGGGTGCGTATGGTTGTTTTCACAGCCAAGGTGCGTTTGATTTGATGAAACACCAAGATTTAGGTGCATTTGGATTTAGGACAGATTTAGGATCGTTGGTTGTTATAAAACAGATTAGGTTGCGTTTGGTTTTCTGTTATGCACCAAAGGGTGTGTTTGGATTAACGTATAACACCACAAGGGTGCATTTGGATCTGTGTTCAAGATGTAGGGTGCGTTTGGTTTTGGCAATAAAACAGATTAGGGCGCGTTTGGTTTTCGATTCACAACATAAGGGTGCGTTTGGCTTAACAGACCACCCACAAGGGGTGCGTTTGGCTTTAAAAACCACCCAAGAGGTGCGTTTGGTTTTCAATTTAGCTCCATAGGGTGCGTTTGGCTGTAACAACACCAGCAGGGGTGTTTGGTTTGCTGGATAACACCAGCAGGGGTGTTTGGTTTGCTGGATAACACCCAAGGGATGTGTTTGGGTGAGCAGGAAGTGCATAAGGGTGTGTTTGGGTGAGTAGGAAATGCATAAGGGCGTGTTTGGGTGAGCAAGAAATGCATAAGGGCGTATTTGGGTGAGCAGAAACAACCTTTAGGGTGGGTTTTGATTTATACAAATCGATTAATAAATATATCATAAGATTTTATAAATATAAAACCGGATTAAATGGTGGTTAATGGTTAAATAAATGTGTTATATATTATTTAATCTTGCCTAATTATATATATTGATTACGCGAGTAAATTGCAACACGGATTGATTGAAAAAGGATTAAGTTATATAATTTTAAGATTGTTTAATTTAAAATTATAGAATAACCAGACAAACAAACGAGAACAATACTTTTACAAATGAGAACTATTTTAGCTACAACCGTCAAGAAAACGAAATACTAAATTATAAAATATTATTTTATAATTCTTGACTAGAAGATAAAGTCATAACTTTTGTAAAAGCTTTGAAAACATCAATTACATAATTCTCAACTATAAAACGTGCATTACTTTTATAGCAAGGACACTTTATTAACTTATATGGTGATTTCCGAATACGTGTCGAATTATTTAGTTTCCTACTTGGAAAGTATTATATAATTAAATCATTTTATTTTAAATGTCATCTTTTTAGATGTAACACATGTCATGTATTATATACGCTTCGAGTTATCCTTTTGGTTGTGTACCTTGTTATATAATTCACAGTATGAGTTATATACTCGGTCATTTTTCATTAGGTAATATATACGAAATATATTACACACCTTGCGTTTACTTTTTGACTTATTTATTTAACCAACCACCAAACTATTATAACTTTAAATCTAAATCTTTTATCAACGTTCCGCGTTGATGAACTCATTCATCGGAAAACCCAAATACATTATCCTAGGCTAGTAGGATACAACCGTTAAGATAAACCGCAACTTCTTGGTCGAGCCGTTCCAGATTCTGTTTTGTCTGGCGCGTAATATACGTATTCCCGCCAATCGTTCTACAACATCGATATGAGTTTATAAGCCCTCTTTCACTTGTTTTACATTACTTTACAAATCTCGGGGGAGAATACATGCTCATTACAACTTGTTTACATACTCATACTTATACTCATTTTACAAACTCGGTACTTGATTTATATCATACTCTTTCTACTTATGGATTTAAGTATTTAAAGCTGTTTATGAATACAATGGTTATTTCTTCATTGGACACAAGTGCTTTTGGTTATCATCTTATGTTTACGTGTTGCCTAAGTAGCGATTAGACCATTCTCATGCCTGAAACTATCATGAACTGTTAATTACGGATTGTAAGCGTGAATGTTATAAACAGATCTATTGGGATTAATTATCCCTATCCGGGTGAGTAGCGCTCACTGTGCCGGTTTACCGGACAACGGGTATATATCATGTCAATTTCATTTAGTGTCTTAGTCAGACACCGGTAAGGCATAAATACATTTGGCATATTATATGCTACATAAATTAGCTTCAGTGTCATGAGCTTAGCGCAACAATAGATACATTTTATGTGATACTGTATCTGTTATAGTTGTCATACATTTTGAAAACCTTGGGGTCCACACTACTTTGTTGAACATTACTGATTACTAAACATTTTTCATTAAACTGTAGTGACGCAGTAGACACTATACTCTTTTGAGTTCAATATTTACATTTACAAAATCTATGAACTCACCAACTTTTTGTTGACATTTTAAGCATGTTTTTCTCAGGTGAATTAGATGCTTGGATTAACTGATGTGCATTGGAGTCTAAATTGACAAGATTTCATTCATGGATTTCTACTTACTTACAAATGATCAAATCTCGTTGTATTGCTTTCAAGCTTTTCATTGTGATGCAATTATAGGACAAACGTTATATCAATTTCAAGAAAATCAACGGGATTATATTTTCAAACGACACATTTAGAGGTTGTTCTCTTGTATCTTGTGCTGTTGTATTATGAAGTAACGCCCTCGGACATATTTTTGCTGCGACTCATTTTTGGGGGTGTTACAGATTGGTATCAGAGCACTGGTTATAGAGAACTAGGTTGCATATTTTACCCTAGACTATAACCGTTTTCACAAACATTGCATCACATCAAATATTTTCAAAGTGCATACACACTACTTGCTTACTTGCTTACATTACTTGTTACATTAAGTGCTTACATGACATACATATATATAATATATATGCTTGCATCCCTTTTGTGTATATCGTACGTTTATTTATATGAGAGTAAATTATATAAAGACTAGAACATTTCTTAAGACATTGTGAGTTGTACAATGGTCTCACTTTGTTTTTCGACATTGTAAGTTAAACAATGGTCTCTAAGAATATTTTTCTCATAACTGTATACAATATTGTATTACACGAAAACCGACATAAATTTTGTTTACATGAAATTATGTATGAATCTAAGTATTACAAGTCTTGTATAGGCGGGACTTGAAATATAAGGATTGATATGATAATTGCTATGTTGACTCGTTCATAAAGACTTTTACCTTATCTACTCTAACCGAGTACGCATTAACTATCTTGAACTCTATGTCGATATTTCTTGATAGTTTTACTCCCCGTCTCCGAAGACGAGTTTTGAACTCTCGTTCCATGCTCATTAGAGCACATGCATTGTCATGTCATCCATCACCTTGAAGGTTATGTGAGTACGCGTATTGCATCGGGAATTATTAAGTAGGATTATTTATAATCTATTTATTTGAACGGATTGGGACGCCTCTTCATTTAAATAAATAAATTGTAAATCACCGAACCATAAGTTTATCAATTCATTATTTACATAAATTGGGACGCTTATTTATCCAAATAATAAATTATAAATGAGCGGGCTTAATGGTATCCAATATGACACGAGTATGAACTCGAACCCGACAATCACCGGAATCCGTTAAAAAGGTCAAGATACACAATCGTGTCTTACCACTTAGAAGAATCTTAAGGCCTCACTTAAGCTACCTTATCTCATTCTTAAGTTATTACTTTTGCCATTACAAATCTTTACGATCGCGAACTGCTCGTGGAACTAATAGACTTGTTACTTTTGAGCTAATATAGTTGATTCATCCTCGAACTAACGACTGAATACAATATTCCGCCGTCTATCACATAAGCTCTCTCGTGAGCTCCTCCCAATTGTTGAACGTTATTATGAGGATATTGTTTCTTGAAATGTCCTCACACTCGGCATCTCACCACCAATTGTTATAGTTATCGTCGTTATGGTTACTGTTGATGGGTCCTGGAGCGGTCTCAACTTGTACGATTTTATCCAATAGGTAATGCAACCCCCCTTAAACTAGATAAAAACCTATCGACGAGAGAGATAGTCAAACTACTCATTTCGGGTCATTAGTGCGAAGACTTAGGTCGCGATACATCCTAGTACTGCCAAGTAAGTTGGGTACTTACATCCATAAGCCTAGTTTGATATTAATCATCGATCATTACAGATATCAGGAACTAGACACTGCCCGTAAACATTTAAAACTTTATACAGACATACTCGCGCGACCTACACTTTCTTCTTGATGTTTTCACTACTAAGAGACTTCCTTTATAACGCGGTTGTATCAGTCATAAGATCTGTAATGATTTATTTTTAAGATACCCATTTGGACGGATTAAATATCCTGGCTAAGCCTAGCCAAAAAATTTAGTATATTGAGAAGTGTCGAAACACCGAATTTTTCCGAATAAAGTTATCAGCGTCTTGTTTAGAACTCGTTTATTAAATCTTAAATCTTTTCTTGGTCACACAATCGGTTAACACAAATTAAATCTCGGGACGAGATTTCTTTAAGGGGTAGGTACTGTAACATCCGGCAATTTTTGGAATTTTAAATGACTATTTTAACCTTTGACTTTTCGGGTACGATTTGACTTTTTGACTTTTGATCTTTAATGTCACATAAAAACGATTACCGCGTAACTGGTAAAATTTTCGGAACCTATTTTAATAACAAATCATATTTATTATTACATACCTCGAGTACAAATTTAGTTTTAAACTTTTCCACTTGAAAATGAGAAAAATGTATGATATTCCTAATTTGACTTATCAAAAACAACCAGCTAAATCATGATTTCACGACTCGGATTCTAAAGCAATTTGATGTAAAACGATATTTCGGACAACTTTTCAGTTTTACCCGAGACTTGAAACCAAGCAAAAAATGACTAAAATAGCCACGCAAAATTTTAAACACAACTCGTACGACGCAAAAATAATTAAATTTAAATTTAATTATCACTTTTATTAAATAAAAGTATTTAATAAAATTTTTTAATATTTTATTCGAAAGCGTTTAATTATAAACGCGAATGTTCAAATTAAAGTTTTATTTTTACGGGCAACGTTTACCCGTGATACCCAAAATAAATAATAAATATTAAATAAATTTTATAAAAACATTTATAAAATATAGTCAAGTGAATACTCATTTTTATAGGAAAAATGATTTGGAAAACAATGGCGCAAGTTTCGTGTTTTGAATCGTCCGTTAACTTGCCCAAACGAGTCTCGAACCATTATTTAACCAAATTTACACTTTAAGCCCCTGTGGTAATATTTACAAATTCAACCTCAAAGTATATTGCACTTGTCACATTTTTTTTAAGTTTATAATATATATATGGAACACATTAGGGTTTTTTTCATTTATTGTAAAAACCTAGCCCCCATTTCATCTTCCCCTCCTCTCAATAATTGCCGGCGCCGCCATGGCGTATTCCGGCCATCGGAAAAACTTTACCAGCCACAGCCGCCGTACACCAAACCCACGACATCTCAAACATCATCACAACCATTTCCGCCACTACCACCGCACCCTCACACAACCATCATCTACACCACGTTCACCACACCATCATCACAGCCGCACCACCTCACCGTCATCATCATCATCTTAACACCGCCATCATCATCACGACGTCATCATTATCACCACCGACGCCAAGCACGCACCACCACCAACGTTATCACCTCATTTATAAAATGGGTGCGTTCGGTTTGGGGTTTTAACAGACCCAACAAGGGTCCGTTGGGTGGTTCTCGGCTCAACTAGGGTATGTTTGTTTCTGTGGTGAAAACCACCACGAAGGTGGTTTGGCTCGTGTGGTTTCAACCCATCAACAGGGTGCGTTTGTTTTGATAAAAACCCCACAAGGGTGTTTGTTTCGGTGGCCAACCCACCACAAGAGGGTGCGTTCGGTTGTGGCTGCACCAAGGGTGCGTTTGGTTGGTTTCATAGCACCGAAGGGTGCGTTGGGCTTCTGGTCAGCCACCACAATTGGGAGCGGTGGGGTGGCAGCCGCCGACAAAGGGTGCGTATGGTTGTTTTCACAGCCAAGGTGCATTTGATTTGATGAAACACCAAGATTTAGGTGCATTTGGATTTAGGACAGATTTAGGATCGTTGGTTGTTATAAAACAGATTAGGTTGTGTTTAAAAAAACACGACAAGGTACGGTTGGTTTAGTCGAAACAACGCAAGGGTGCCTTTGGTTTTCTGTTATGCACCAAAGGGTGTGTTTGGTTTAACATATAACACCATAAAGGTGTGTTTGGATCTGTGTTCAGCACGTAGGGTGCGTTTGGTTTGGCAATAAAACAGATTAGGGCGCATTTGGTTTTTGATTCACAACATAAGGGTGTGTTTGGCTTAATAGACCACCCACAAGGGGTGCGTTTGGCTTTAAAAACCACCCAAGAGGTGGGTTTGGTTTTCAATTTAGCTCCATAGGGTGCGTTTGGCTGTAACAACACAAGCAGGGGTGTTTGGTTTGCTGGATAACACCCAAGGGATGTGTTTGGGTGAGCAGGAAGTGCATAAGGGTGTGTTTGGTTGAGTAGGAAATGCATAAGGGCGTGTTTGGGTGAGCAGGAAATGCATAAGGGCGTGTTTGGGTGAGCAGAAACAACCTTTAGGGTGGGTTTTGATTTATACAAATCGATTAATAAATATATCGTAAGATTTTATAAATATAAAACCAGATTAAATGGTGGTTAATGGTTAAATAAATGTGTTATATATTATTTAATCTCGCATAATTATATATATTGATTACGGGAGTAAATTACAACACGGATTGATTAAAAAGGATTAAGTTATATAATTTTAAGATTGTTTAATTTAAAATTATACAATAACCAGACAAACAAACGAGAATAATACTTTTACAAATGAGAACTATTTTAGCTACAACCGTTAAGAAAACGAAATACTAAATTATAAAATATTATTTTATAATTCTTGACTAGAAGATAAAGTCATAACTTTTGTAAAAGCTTTGAAAAGATCAATTACATAATTCTCAACTATAAAACGTGCATTACTTTTATAGCAAGGACTCTTTATTAACTTATATGGTGATTTCCGAATACGTGTCGAATTATTTAGTTTCCTTTATTTTTACCATCTTTCTTATATAATACTTGGAAAGTATTATATAATTAAATCATTTTATTTTAAATGTCATCTTTTTAGATGTAACACATGTCGTGTATTATATACGCTTCGAGTTATCCTTTTGGTTGTGTACCTTGTTATATAATTCACAGTATGAGTTATATACTCGGTCATTTTTCATTAGGTAATGTATACGGAATATATTACACACATTGCGTTTACTTTTTGACTTATTTATTTAACCAACCACCAAACTATTATAACTTTAAATCTAAATCTTTTATCATAGTGCCGTGTTGATGAACTCATTCATCGGGAAACCCAAATACATTATCCTAGGCTAGTAGGATACAACCGTTAAGATAAACCGCAACTTCTTGGTCGAGCCGTTCCAGATTCCGTTTTGTCTGGCGCGTAATATATGTATTCCCGCCAATCGTTCTACAACATCGATGTGAGTTTATAGGCCCTCTTTCACCTATTTTACATTACTTTACAAATCTCGGGGGAGAATACATGCTCATTACAACTTGTTTACATACTTGTTTACATACTCATACTTATACTCATTTTACAAACTCGGTACTTGATTTATATCATACTCTTTCTACTTATGGATTTAAGTATTTAAAGCTGTTTATGAATACAATGGTTATTTCTTCATTGGACACAAGTGTTTTTGGTTATCATCTTATGTTTACGTGTTGCCTAAGTAGCGATTAGACCATTCTCATGCCCGAAACTATCATGAACTGTTAATTACGGATTGTAAGCGTGAATGTTATAAATAGATCTATTGGGATTAATTATCCCTATCCGGGTGAGTAGCGCTCACTGTGCCGGTTTACCGGACAACAGGTATATATCATGTCAATTTCATTTGGTGTCTTGGTTAGACACCGGTAGGGTAGAAATACATTTGGCATATTATATGCTACATAAATTAGCTTCAGTGTCATGAGCTTAGAGTAACAGTAGATATATTTTATGTGATACTGTATCTGTTATAGTAGTCATACATTTTGAAAACCTTGGGGACCACACTACTTTGTTGAACATTACTAATTACTAAACATTTTTCATTATACTGCGGTGACGCAGTAGACAATATACTCTTTTGATTTCAATATTTACATTTACAAAATCTATGAACTCACCAACTTTATGTTGACATTTTAAGCATGTTTTTCTCAAGTGAATTAGATGCTTGGATTATCTGATGTGCATTGGAGTCTAAATTGACAAGATTTCATTTATGTATTTTTACTTACATACAAATGATCAAATCTTGTTGTATTGCTTTCAAGCTTTTCATTGTGATGAAATTATGGGACAAACGTTATATCAATTTCAAGAAAATCAATGGGATTATATTTTCAAACGACGCATTTAGAGGTCGCTCTCTTGTATCTTGTGCTGTTGTATTATGAAGTTACGCCCTCGAACATATTTCCTCTACGACTCATTTTTGGGGGTGTTACATATTTCTTGACAAATCTAAGAAGCCTATATGTCATTTCACTCACATAATCAACTTGAAGCTTTACATTATTAAAAATCTGATGTAGTGTGTGCTTTGTAAGTAGACACATCTTCTCAACCAATAGATAATATGGTATGGTCTGTACTGTTACACAATGAACTCCACAAGAATAAAAAAGCTTCCAGTTCAGCACTTTAGCTAATCCTTATTGATTCTTCCATATACTCTCTTCAACATGATGTTCAAATATGGTCTTCAAATTAAGATGTAAGAAAATATCCATGTAATTCACTGGCTCTATCTTCTTAAATCTAGCTTTGACTATCCTCCAAAGAACTTCCAAGTCTTCTCTATCAAAGTTCTTAAGCATTTTACTAAAAGTGAGATACATCTGAGTCTTACCATCTGCTCTGATAATTTGAAAGAAACTTTTCTTCTCTTCTTGATAGATCTTGTAGTCAACAATTGGAATTTTCACAGATAAGGGTGTAGCATCAATAGTTACATCATCTCCATCATCTGGAACAATCTCAAAGCATTGTTTAAGTTCTTCTTTCTCTTTATCATCATCCATCTTTTGCTTCTTGGCATACTCTTGTTGAAGATCTTCTCCTGCAATCTTAGAACTTCCTTCTGCTCTAGTCTCACTGCCTTCTGCTTTATCTTTACTTCCTTTCACCACTTCAGAATCCATAGGCACAAATGAGTCTATCCAACTCATGGTCTTGTCAAAAGCCTTCTAAACTTCATCAAAGCTTTTGTTCTTCAACTGACTGTGAGTGAATTCAGTCATGTTTTTTAGATAAGTACACATTTGATTCCTCTTTTGAGCTTTGGTTAATGGTTTTCTTATCTGCTCTTCTACTTTAAGTCTTGCAAAATGCTTCTTCCTTTTATCCATAAGTTCTACAAACAGCTTTGACCTTTCTTCAATGGTCAACTCTTCCTGCTCTTGTGCCTCTAATCTTGCAGCTAGATCATAATCTGCATCTATCATAGCTTGAACATTATCCCATTCCGCAATGTTTGCATCTTTTTCTCTTTCTCTTGTCAGCCTTTCCTCTTCTTCTAGTTCAGCTTGCATCTGAGCTTGCAATCTTTAAGCAATTTCCTCATCAAACTTGATCTGGTCCTTTTTCTTTAATGGCTTTTCTTGTTCAACCATCTTACCCTTTCCTTTGTCTTTAGGATCATGTTGTTGAGGTGGTATTGTTGGTCTTGTAGCAGTCTTACTAGGTTCTTGCATAACCACTCCTTTTACCTTTGTTTTCTCACCCCTCATCTTCATAAGAGTCTGAGCAATTGTAAGATCTTCATCTTTAAAAACAGTTGTTGTTGTTGTTGGAGGAGTAATTGGTTCAGTAGTAGTAATATTAACATTGGTAGTAGTAATAGGTTCAGCAGTACTAACAGATACACCAACAGTAGTAACTGGTGCATTGGTAGTATTAACTTCAGTACTAGCAGTATTAACTGCATCACCAGTAGGAACTTCATCTGCAGCAGCACTAATCACCTGCTCCGCATCTCCTTCAACATCTTTGAACACTTCATCTATATCTACATCAAAACCTTCATTATCAAAATCACTTTCTTTAAATATTGAACTCTATTTTCCCTCTTTCAAATTCCTCTCCTGTTTGGATGCATCCTCCTCACCCAAACTTCTTCTTCTAGAGGTACCAATCTTGAATAAATTCATCCCTGGAGTTTTTGACTTCCTTTTCCTTTCTAGCTTTTTGACTCTCTTCTTCAAACTAGCAATCTCCTTTGCTTGAGCAGTCTTTGTTGTCTCCAAGTCAAGAACTCTATCAAACAGTTTTGTACAAAGGTCCATCAATTCCTTAATGTTAGAGATACGAAATTCCGTCTAACAAGGAAGTTTTGGTCACTCGAAGATGTACGAAAAAGTGTATTCGTTAAATAGCTAGTTTGTACATGTTTTTAGTTGTAAATGGGCATGTAATGTAAAAGCCCGAAATGGCCCATCATAAGGCCTTACATGGCCGGCCATTTAGTGTAGAGAAGCTAGGGTTTGGAGGCTATAAATAGATCCCTCCTCTTCCTAGTTTCATTATCCCTCACAAGCTACAAACCTACAACAATTCTTTCTTTTATACATCTTGTTCTTTAATATATATATCTTGTTTAATGAATGATCTAAAGACCAACAATTGGTATCAAGAGCCAAAGTGTTTGTTTGATTAATCTGTAAACCGATTTCATATACACCTTAAAGTTCTTTCGGATCTTCATTGATTCGTAGCTTTTATTGTGTATTGTTATCATTCTTGATTATCAAGATGGTGTTTGCTTAATCAATAATCATCACCACCATCTTGTTTTCAATCAAATAAAATCAAAGTCGGATCATTTTTAAATTCGGATCATAAATTCGTGTTCATACAAAATCTTTTACACGAATCATCACATAATTTATTTTCGGAAATAATTAATGTCCAATAGTTATTTTCGGATATAAATTAATATTGGCTTAAGTCAAACTTATTTTCGGTAATAATTATTACCAAAAGTTATTTTCGGATATAAATTGGCTTTGGTTTAGTCAAACTTATTTATGGTAGTAAGTTATTGCCAAAAGGTAAAAATTCAAAAGAGCCGAATTTACAGGCGAAACTGCACAGTTTTTTCCGAAACCGAAACCTAACAGAATCCGAATCCGAAACCAGAACTTCCGATACCTAATCCAAAACAAAATAATCAACATCACTCACGATCAGATCATTCACAATGATGTCTGAAGACTCAAGTGCAGCTGGTACCGATAACCGTCCACCAATGCTCGAAGAAAATGATTACGAGTCGTGGAAAATCCGCATTGAACGGTATATCAAGGGGAAAACACATGGCAAGCTGATTTGGAAATCCATCATCAATGGACCATCACCACATCCACAGATCACTGATCCTGTACCAGACAATAGTCCAGCCGGTACCGTTATGCAACCAAGAAACAAAACAGACGAAGAGTTCGATGCTGCAGATACTCTCAAAGAGCAGTGCGATATTCAGGCTTCCAACATTCTGAGTCAAGGACTTCCCAGGCGAATCTTCAACACCCTCAATCAAAATGAGTCTGCTAAAGAAATATGGGACAGTCTGGCACTAATAATGAAAGGCGCAGGTCAGACTATTGATCGTCGGAAGGAAGATCTTTTTGATGAGTACGAACGCTTTCGCGCTAAAGGTAATGAACCAATTTATGACTATTTCGTTCGCTTCCACAAGTTAATTAACGATATGAAGGTCACCAAGCTTGTCATACCTACTCATCAAATGAACACCAAATTTGTCAACAACCTTCCTTCTTACTGGAGTAAATATGTGACGAATGTGAAGAATGCTAAAGACATGTCCACCGTTTCCTATGTTGATCTCTTCACACATCTAAGATCATATGAAGAGCATGCCATGAAGACTCTCCGAAAGCAGGAACAGTCCTCGAGTGTTGCCGATCCTCTTGCCTATCTTGCAAAGACAACACTTCAACTGGTACCTACCCACTCCACCACCAACTCACCATCACAGCTTACACCTGTTCTTGCCTCCACTTCATCATCACCTGCTCAGTCACATGATGCTGCCATGCTTGCTACGATGCAACAAATTGCCAACTTGCTGAGTGGTTTTCAGAAGCAGTTCCCACCTACCAACAACCAACTCAGGTCATCATCTAACACCAGGAGTCAAGCTACGGTACATGATGGTCAAATAACTACTGAGACAGTTCAAAGACGTGCACCAGGTAATGTTGGGAATACGGGAAGTCGAGGCAACCAGAACAATGGACAGGGTGTTAACAACCAAAGGAAGGTAATCTGCTACAACTGTCGTGAAGAAGGACACGTTGCCCGTCAGTGCAAAGAACCGAAGCGTCCCAAAGACTCTCTATGGCACCAAGACAAGGCAATGCTACTACAAGCAAAGGAGAAAGGTGCCGTATTAGATGCTGAAGCCGAAGCATTTCTTGCTGATGTGGAATGCACTGTCCCACTTGCTGAGCCTCTTGCTCTCTCCACTACCAACATGTTCCAAGTCAGCCATGAAGATGCTTATGATTCAGATGTGGATGATGAACCCAATGCAGCAGCAGCTTTCATGGCTAATCTATCATCCAGCTCCAGTCAAATTAATGAGGTACGCACATTTAATGATACTATCTTTGAAACTGTGTCTCATTCTTTGTCACCTAAGGTACCACATGACGAACATCTCGACTCCGATGATGACGAGGTACTTGAAGATTATACGATCCCGTATGATCAGTACCTTGCCACCAAAGATAGTCAAGATGTTCCTACTGAGGCATCTCCTGACCCACCTTCTGCTATCCCACCCTCTGCTGCCTATATGTTAAATACTTTATCTGAATTGACCACACAAGTTGAAGGACATCGTAAGGTTAACCAGAAATAGGCCCTTGTTAATGCCACCCTAACCGGCTTGACCGTTGCAAGCTCGAATTAGCCCGTCTTAAACATAACAAGGTAAAACTAGAAAATGACCAAGTCATACTTGCCCGTAACAAACAAAATGCCAAGCTTAAGCAAGAAACTGAGTCACTTAAGACCACCCTTAGGAATAAAGAGGCAACCATTGCTCACTCTTTGACATGTCTCGAAAATAAAACTGTACTTTCAGTAAAGAAATCACTATGGGGATATGTACCTTAAGGGAGATTGTTTGTTTAAAAAAGTGCTAAACTAAGTTGCAACTATCTTATTTTTCACTTTTAATCTTCTAGTCTGGTTATAAAAAAAAGTTTCAAATGTATCCACCTAAATATTCCTATGTTGTCCAAAAAACCTATGATTGCTTTAAGTGATATTCATAAAATAGGTCTAGGATTTAGTAACCCGTGGTATGGTAGAAAGGCTCAGTTATCCAACCTTGCTTTGTATGATGGCATGGAATTTTACTAACCCGGCCTGCTCGTGTTACGGGGCATATAGTGACGAGACCTTGCTTGAGGACTGAAGTATTTGTCGATGAAATGTCTAAAAAACCAGGGCATTCATGTTAAACACCAATGACTTATGCTAAGTTGAATGCCCTGTATGACCAGTTTGTTCCTCAAAAGGAACTGTCCCGAGAACAGGCTTATTGGCTTCCTGCCACTGATATTGCTAGTCTAACTAGTGATCCTCCTAAACCTGTGACTCCTTTTGTTCGTACTAGTTCCAACAAAGAGTCAAGTCTATGATTCAACTTTGGTACTTAAAAGCAGATTTTGCCAAATTCGATGAAATCATTAAAGAGAGAACCCCACCACGCAACAAACTATCTTCAAGGTTTCACTCTGTGTTTTGTTATCTTAAAAAATGTTATTGATGAAAGCTTTTATACCATTTTATACAAACATTCAAACAGGTTTCAAAAAACGTAATACCAACCTCTGTAATGAAGTAACTGAGTTCAAACGTACTTTTGACGAACTGGACACTGAGTATGAACATAACTTGCTTGAGAAAAAGAACTTGCAAATAGAGAAGAAAAATCTAATGATTCTTAATGAGTGCTTAATTTCTGATAGTATTGCTAAAGTATCTGATCTATTGTGTTTGCTTCTGTTAAATGTTGTGCACTATTCTGATTGCATGTGTGCTGAACTCAGATATTGTGCGATAGGGAACACAATGGGTTCTTGAACTTGAAAGCTGTATTTTGAAAAAGAAAACAAATGATTAATGATTTAGTAACAATGATATGCTTTTATCAAATGATCATGTTAAACTACAGGTTAGTTTCAAATTAAAAGAGGCTATTCAAAATCAAAAAAGCTTTGCGATAACTCCAACTTCATGGCTCTAATGCAATTTTTGAAACATTTAACAAATTTAAAGGTCAGCTTCAAAAGGGAGAGATAAAACATTAGGAATTTGCATGTCAAATAAACCCTATGTAGTATGTTTGATGTAGGTTCCCACTGAGGTAGCTTTGATAAGAATTGCCTCTTAGAAACAGGAAAGATTTATCCCAAGTTAAAAGATAATATCTCATCTCTTAGGATTCAGGAATGATGGGTATAAGATAGAGATTGCGAAACAAAATCGATGGTATTAGGAAATGTCAAAAAAGCAAGTAACACTCTCGCAACACATCTACTGAGAAACTCGCTACCTTACATGATGAGATTGCCAAAATGAAACCTAGTGGTTGTGACACCAATTTTAGTGGACCTAAGACACCCGAAAAACCTAAGGTCCTTGCCCCAGGAATGTATGCCATTAGCTCAAAGTATATTCCCCCACCAAAACGAGCTGATTGGATTCCACCAACCCCTAGGAAGAAGCATGTTACGTTTCAAGAACCTACCAGAGCCTCCACTAGACACACCAAACAAACAGCTGTTAATAACCATAAAAAACCTAATGTAAATGTAATTGTGTCTACAGGAATGAAACCTGCCGCAGGAGTGAGCAAAACCCAGTCTAAAAGTGTTAACCAGAAGTCTAGAGTTTTTTCTTCTAAGAATGTGAGTGCCAGGAGAATAGAAGATCACCCTAGGAATTTGAATAAAAATAAAAAGGTTAATTCTTCTTTATATGTCAAACGTTTTGGTTATGTTTCAAATAAAAACGCTGTTTGTGGTGCTTGTGATAAATGTTTGGTTTCTTTTAATCATGATAGTTTCCTTGTGATAAATGTTCCTTCTATGAATACTATGCATGCTAAGAAACCACAGGTTGCTCGTCCTAAGACGACTCCTAAGTATATTAGGAAGACAGATATTACCGTTGCTCCCAGAATTGTTCCTCAGTGGAAGCCCACTGGCCGACAATTCCTTTTGTGTGATATCTATGGCCCAAAGAAATCCTTGACACCCATTGCTAAGCCTTTAGAACTTTCCCCGAGTGTTAGTTCTAGTTCCCCTACTACTGTCATCTCTAGGTTTTCTGATTGTCAACTTAGTGATCGAAAGGCTAGTTCCAAAGGGATTTCTGATTTATTTGCATGATAACTAACCGAATCCTTAGGGAATCCATTCACAGGACATGTTTGTGTTATTTCAGGTTGTACAGATTGTCCTATGGTATTTGGATTCAGGGTAGGGTGCTCTAGACATATGACCGGTGATCGTTCTAAGCTGATAAATTATATGGAGAAGTTTGTTGGCACCGTGAGATTTAGAAATGATCAATTTGCAATGATCGTTGGATATGGCTCATAGTTTCTTCAGACTGTAACCCGGACTGAACCCATAGGAAAGTTTGTCGCCAAAAAGAACTCGGACTTAAACATTTTTATCCAACTAGTTTGGTGCGACCATTTAGAACCCGACCATGTTTCTCGTATATACATTGTTTTTTACCAGACATGACACGGGTCATTGTTTGCGGGGGAGAATCAGTTTCTGCTAACAGTTTTTGCAGGTTTTCAAGGACAACTTGTTGCTGATTCTACTGCTGACAAGATTAAAACGACAAAAACATATGGTAAATTTAAAAGGTCTTGTTTTAGTAATCACTTGATAAATGTACTTAATTCACCCACCTCCATGATTAAGGGGGAGTTTGCTTCTTTTTAAGTCCATTCTTGATCAAAACCATTCATCTCTTTCATAATTTTGATCGGGGGAGAAAATGTGACTTAAATTAAAACTGATAACTATATGATTCAATTGATTCTAAGTCCTATCCATGCATGTGCTAAACAAGTTTTCGATTATCGATGCACATGTATAGGGGAAGTAAAAGCTGATATTATATTCAAAATGTTAAGATATTAATTGTTTTGTGTTCTACACAACTATCTTGATATCACACACAGAATCTTTTTGTTTCATGTTCAGGTTGCAGAATGCGGAATGATGTTGTACTATAACACCAGGGTATTCGTATGAATGCTCATGCCTGGTCTTCGGACTGCGCCCACTAGTGAAGTGGATTTCCTTACAAGTACTTGTACAAGTTTGGATTTCCCGAGGCACTTCATATCTTTCGAGATATTTTTCAAAACATCATCAGTTCATTCTGATTTAAACTTTCGTTGTGTTCCAAATAATTTTCTTATGCACATCGAATGTTTTTCTAATCATTTTTGCCACAGGCCTTCTACGGTACTTAATTGTATTAAGAAGTAAAACGCTGAACTGGAATTATACGGACTAAGTCGCAGATAAGTTTAACTACTTTATCACTGGACAGACTCACTCTTTACTATTCTAGTAGTAGAAATACTATTAGTGTGTAAGTCTACGGACATCTAGTATTGAGAACGGCGAACATTAGGGAATCTGATACTTCGGTATTAGAGGAACTAGCTTGTCACGTGCCGGAAAACCTGTCAAGAAAGTTCTTATAATGAATTTATCTGTTCACAGGTGCAGTATTTATACTGTAATCATCGGTCCTCACGGATTGGAGGTTATTATTAACCGACCAGATTAAGTATCGTCTATACTCGGTCCCTTCAAAATATAAAACCCTTAGTGTGTTCAAAAAATATTTTTTGGATTTTCATAAAATCATTTTTGTTGGTGACTATTTTGAAACAAAACATGGCGATTCCAATTCCATTCGATGAAGACACATGCTCATACTCTACTACCTGACGAATTCTATCCAAAGAAATCAAGAAAGCCAAATACTTAAAGCCTCTGCAACTCTGAATTATATATCTTCTTCAAATGTTTATGTTATGATGATTAGTAGAAGAATATTCAAGACAGCTTTCAAGATTTCAGCAGGTATGAGCATGTCATTCCAAAGTTCAGAAAAAGGCAAGAAGTAAAGATCACAAGATAGCAGATTACGAAAATAATGCAGCAATCATATATTCTTTCTTATTTTCGGATCTGTTGAAGCACAAGTGAAGCACATCAAGTGAATACCCCATAACGACTACAAGATAAAGAAACATCGGCAGTGTATGTAAGTTAATTCATATATTCAAGATTTCACTGCTTGTTCGAGAGACCTGTTTTGAAGATTCTCATGACCTCATCTTGGGGGAGATTGTTAGAGATACGAAATTCCATCTAACAGTGAAGTTTCGGTCACTCGAAGATGTACGAAAAAGTGTATTCGTTAAATAGCTAGTTTGTACATGTTTTTAGTTGTAAATGGGCATGTAATGTAAAAGCCCGAAATGGCCCATCATAAGGCCTTACATGGCCGGCCATTTAGTGTAGAGAAGCTAGGGTTTGGAGGCTATAAATAAATTCCTCCTCTTCCTAGTTTCATAATCCCTCACAAGCTTCAAACCTACATCAATTCTTTCTTTTATACATCTTGTTCTTTAATATATATATCTTGTTTAATGAATGATCTAAAGACCAACACTTAAGTTTTAGTCTGTCCTCCCCACTTCCAAGTGTGTTAACTCTTGAGAAAGGTGGGTCATTGGACTGTTTAGATGCAGTCTTAAACCTAGTTTGAGCTTCTGTATCCCCCAATATGGCATCTTGGCACCTGGGATAACAACTTGAACCAGTTCCTTGAGGACTTGGCTCATTAAGTGTTGCTATGGATTAGGTTCTATTTATGTTACCATTGTCCTGCTCTGCTTTTAAGCTAGAAGCAGTAGTGGCAACCATTTCCATTATGTCTTCCTTCTCATTAGTGACAGTCTCATCTGCAATAAAGGAAATAGGTCTACTAAACTAAGATATCTCAGTAGCCCTTTTTGCTTTCCTAGGTCTGTGAGTGTTTTTGGGTTGAGATGATGATGGAACGGTGATTGGTTCTTCATTAAAGGGTTGAGCAGATGTGGATGTGTGTTGAGGATCAGTGGGTTGTCCTGACCCTTCACCCATATCTGCTTGTTGTGCCAGCATAGATGAAAACAATTGTGTTACAGTCCCTGAAAAATCTTTTCCTTGCCTTCTCATGTTTACAAAAATCTTTTTAGTATGAGAAGGTGTATCATAAACAACATTAACTTCTAAAAGATTTTCAATTTGTTTGTTTAAAAATAGTTATAAAAACCATGGATACATTAAAAACTTTTTAGAACTATCCAAGTTCCTCATCATACCATAAAAAATCAATTTAGAAAAATTAAACTTTTGATTCTTAGCTAAACATATAACTGCTGATGCAATATTAGTACCAAACTCATTCCAAGCAGTTGATTTAGAACTTAAACATTGTAAGATGGTATGAATTAGATACTTCCATTAAGGGGAAAAGTAAGTAAGTTTCTCAGAAAGCTTTTCATATCCCATCAATTGAAGGTTTTCAAAAATTTTAGTGTTTGTTAGACAAGCAATACCATCCTCATCATCAAATTGAAGATCTCTCCTCACAGATGATTCTGATATTACTGTTGTCTTGCCCTCAACCTTGGCATGAATCTGTGTTTCATTATTGACTGTTTTGGTCATAGCAGTAGACCAAAACTGTTCAATACAAGAAACATAAATAGTAGGACTAACTGTCAAGACATACCTTATGGGGTTAGCATTCAGGAAGTCTACTATCTTAGCAAAATCAGCATTCGCTGTGGATTTTTCCAAGTAAGCAACCATATTATGTGAGTCAGCAAAAGTTAGGCCCGCCACAGATGTCGAATTTTTTAGAATCGGCAATGAAATTGAATTAGGGTTTGTGAATTTAAAATAGTAGAATGATTGATATGTGAGAAATCACATATCCTTTCTATATCAAAAATGTACCTAAAAAGATAAAATTGTGCATGAAATGCTTGTATATTGCTTGTTTTGTCTTTGTGATTATATAGGTACGGATATTACAAATAACATAAGAAAACGGTCAAAAACCGGACAAACACGAACACGAGAACGGAAAAGAGTGCACAAGAGCCGGGGATTTGATTGCTGAAAGATCAAATGGTCAACATAAAGTCAACTCTTGGTTAACATTGGTCAACCACAAAAAGACAAAACCCCAAAAATACCAAATCAGTCCTTAATGTTAAATCAAATTTCAATCAAAGTCCAAAATTCCCTAACACCGTTATCCTTTTTATAAATAAGAGATAACGGCCGTTAAGTGTTTTAACCCTTTACCCTTAAAATGAATCTAGCCCAACCCTTATAAACTTTAACCAACCCATTCCTTTTATCCCAGGCCCAACTCAAAACCTGTTATAACCCGGGTCAAACCATCCAGTCAAACACCCACCCCTTAACAAACTTTCCCGCCAAAAAGCAGGAAAGAATTTTCACCTAAATTATTAAGCCCACTCCCCTAACCAGTGTTTAATCAAGGTTCTAACAGCCTTGGTTGGCTAACCCAAGCTGTTATACATCAAACCCATCACACCCCGCTCCTATTTGACCACGTGGCACTCTCTGATTCGACAATTAGTGATCCGTGTGCTCTTAAACTTGATCCAACGGATGAAATTAAGGATTGAGGGCCAAGTAATGATCCAAGGGATGAGACTAGAAGAGAGAAAGCACACCCCAAGCTCTAGAAGACTCCTAGCTCTCCTATAAATAGTCCCTCATTTTCTTTAGTTTGGTGTGTAGATTTTTAGTATCAAATTAATGTCAAATTTCTTTCTCAATTGTAACTTTCCATTTCCATTTCTAGTTTTTACTTAATCAAGCACTTGTACTCTTTAAATTTCTTTAATCAATAAAAATACAAAAATATTGTCCTTGTATTTCGTGTCAATTCTCTTCTCCAATGCTCTCTTATGATCTATAAGCTTGATATAAGCTCTTGATAAGCTCAATTAGTCTCTAAGCTAGTTTTGAGCTCATTAATTCACTTAATCATACTTAAATCTTAATAACTAGTTCAATATAATGATCTATATGGATTTGGTTGCTTTGGATGATGAACTAGCAATGGAAGAGTTCATAGGACTTAACTAGCTTATCCTTGTGATAAGCTAGAGCTTGTTGACAGCTCATTTGAGCCCTTATTTAGCCTTTGTTTAGCTAAGGCAATTGTAAGTTCTTCTTAAATTCCAAGTATCTTAGCTTATAATCTGCCTTTACTTATTTCTAGCTTAAATCTTGCTTAATTGTGCTTAATTCTTTGTTAGTATGCTTATTAAGAATGTTTGATTATCTGTTTATAAGTTTTATAGCCTAGATTTTAGTTTTCTTCATATTGTCTCATAAATCAATAAAAATCCAAAAATATTAGCATAACTAGTAGTTTAATGATTCTGGCTTATTTGATTGTTGGAATAAGCTCATAAGGTCTGTTAATAGTTGTTTGTTATCTGGTAATCAAGTTTTATTCATTAGATTTAAATTTCATAAGTTTAAATGGATTTGAAAGAATTTAAAGGGGTGTTTGGCATAGCAGTACTAACTTAGTGGCCATTTGGTCTTTTGAAATAAGTTTTAATTTCTCAAATAAGTTTGTTAGAGTAGGATTTATAAGCTAGATTAGTGTTAATTAGTTTTCACAAGTTAAGTTTCATTTAAGTTCAAATCTGTTAGTTTCATTTGCAATATAAGCTCTAATTGATTCAAGTTATTGACATGACCTATTTGCATTTAGTTTGTAGTTGTAAAAACATAGAAACAAGTTTCTTAAGTCTGCTCTTGTTATAGTTTAATTTTGGTCACATAAGTGCAAACTACACTAGATACTAAACAAGACACATAACCTTTTTCATCATCTAAATTCAGAGGGTATAACTAGTTCTTAGGACTTGATTTTTGGAATACAATTAGATCTAGGGTAATAGTTTATCTGTTTCAATTCAGTTTTCAAAAAGTAGCTTATTAAGTAGCTTAAATTTAGTCTTAAAAAGTAGCTTAAAACCTGAAAAATCCAAAAACATGCAGTTTTATGATTCAATCATTTGCTTTTGATTTTTAGGTTGTAATTTGTATTTCAATTGCTTGGATCAGTAGTATAATCATAAGAGATTAAGTTTTCAAAAGCTCAGCTTCTGTGGTGGCTTATTGGAGATTATAGCTTAACTTGATTTTGAGCTTAAGTTGGATTTTTCTGAACTTTGCTCTTTTGATCCAATGATTCAGTAGCTTTAAAGTGTTATTAGGATATTTAGCTTATTAAAACTGGCTTCTATACATTATAAGCTTTCTAGAATAGCTTTTGGATTTGAAAATTGAGCTTAATTGAGGTCTGTGCTAGTGTTTAAGTGCAAAACAGCTTTTTGGCTTTTTAAAGTCCACTTTCTGTAACAGCAACCTTCCAGAGCTTTTTAAGAGCTTATTTTTAGGATTCAACTTATAGTTGTTTTATTAAAGTTGTTCAAAAAAGTCTCCTCTACAACTTTCGTGTTTTGAGTTTTCAAAAATAAAAAAAAGCAAAAAGCTAGGCCTGGGACTCGAACCCACGACCTAGCCTTTACACTCACACATACTTAACCATTGTGCTACATTAGCTCATCCGTTAGTGTTTGTTTTCATATTTCCTTTATACACTTTTTGGCCATTTAGCTTTAATATAAAGCCGTAGCTTAATCTTGCTTATTTAGGACTTATTAGATAAGCTGAGTGTGTTTGCTTATTTTTCTTGTGTTCCTTGCATAATTTAGGACTTTTTGTGAATTTTCTGGATTTTTCCCATTATTTGTTTATTTTTAATCATTTCTCTTAGTTTAAAATTTTAGAAAAGCTATAAAAAATAGAAAATTAATTTTTAAAAATACAAAAAAATAGTTTTTAGTTTTAGATTAAATATTTTTAGGATTACAAGCATTAAAATCATTTTTACCATTTTTTAGATTTTAATTTCATTTTTTAGTTTTTTTTAAATTAGTTTTATAAAATAGGATTTTATTATAAAAATTAGTTAAAAATAGTTTTCTGAGTTTTTATCATTTATTAGATTTTTCTAAAGTTTAAAATCATTTTTTAGAATTTTTAGTGATTAATTTGTTATTTTCTAGGATTTTTAATTCATTAAATTAGTTTTAAATTCAAAAAAAAAATTATTAAAAAGCAAAAAAAAACCTTTTTTTAGAAATTTTTTTTTGTCATTTTTGAGGTTTACATTTAAAAATTTCATTTTTAGGATTAATTTTTGCCTTAGTTGATAATTAGACGCGTTTTTAGGATTTTCCGTATTCGTTTTAATTGTTTAGTTGTTAATTGTTTTTATTTGCATGCTTATTTTGCTTTTAGTTGTAGAAATAGATTATTAAATCAAATTATTCGAACCCAATTCAAATCATTGTCCAAAAACAAACGGAGTCTCAATTTCACAAATCGTTGGGACTTAACGACCCAGTAATCACTTACCGGTTAAACGTGTAATATTTTTTTGTAGAAATTGCTTTTATCCTTTGTCCTCAAGGGTTTTTAGTAATTTTCTATTACTTTTATATTCTATACGTATATAATTGATAACGATCAACCATGTCATTTGAGCTATACCTAGATGAGCCAGGTGCAATCATGTGATGAGGTTTTGCAACAGCAGATTCTCTTTCCTTAGGCAAATAATGTGTAGTGACTGGTTTTGACAAATCGTTATTGACATCAACTTGGGAGGCAAACCGTTGCTTTGAAAGACTAGGTCGTTCAGACTTAAACGCAGTCGGTTGTCTAACAACTGATTGGTTTCTACGTGGTTGTAAAGCCGGTTTCCCTAAGATTGACGATTTTGCAAACTTAGTATTCACACTATTTCCTGTTAATTTCCTTAACTCATTTTTTAATGCTGCAATTGCAAACCCTTTTTCCTGAAGTTGAGCTTTGAATTTATCATTATTTGCAATCAAAGAAGTTGTGTGTTCTATGTTCTTAGCTCTCATTGTCTTGATAGAATCAAACATTTCTTTGTAATGCCTTTTCAAAGTCTCATTTTCCTTAAGTAACTTAGCCACTTTATGTTCCAATTCGATGTTTATTGTTTCAATTACATCTATGTCATGTTTAACCTTGGCTTCATTACTTGTTACTTTCAAAAATTGACCATGTTGCCCTTCTTTTAAAGCTTGATTTTGATATTTAAGTTCAAGATTAACACAATGTGCTTCCATTCTTAAAAAATCTTTTTGAAATTGGGCAACGGTCTTTTTGAGACGAATATTTTCAGATTCAAGAGATTGATTTGAGAGTTCAGTTGTCTGGTTATCAGTTAATTTAGCAGGCAAAGGACATGTGTCATGACATTGTTCAGCATTCTGGTCAACCTCTCCTTCATTATTGAATTCAGGTTGCTCAGTATGTTGTTGTCCTGTAGCAAAGACATTGATTTCAGCAGTCGTTTGTACCTCAGCCATTGGCTCTTCATCATATATGGGTCTGATATCTGCATCATCAGCATGTGCATCATTCCCTGATCTGCTGCTTGTATCCTGCTCTTTTGATTCTGTCCCAATGCTTTCTGTGTTAACCAAACTAGCATCCACTACTTTTCCCGTATCAACCTTTCCCTCTGTTGTCTGAATCTGTCTTTCATTCACCCAGCTGTCATACTCTCGTTTATGCTGTGCTCTTTCATCAATCGACTTCTTAACAGATTCCATGTGTTGGATCAGTGTGTCACGGAATTCTGGAATCGCGAGTTGAGTGTATTGTAGAAAGTAGTTGCGTGTCATTACAACATATTCATCATCCAAATAAATCCGTGACTTGATGAACATCTAAAACTGTGTCTCGAGTACTTTAAAAGAAGCCATGGATCCAATCTCTTGAAATTCTTCTTTGTCAAGTTGTTTTTCTAGTTGATCCACGTATAGGAACATTATGCCTGTGAAAGTCTCTATATCTTGACCAAAGAGTGTCGCAAATGCACGTTTGAATCCAGACTCGGTTCGAGTTCCTTTTAAGTCGTTGTTTGAAAGAAGCTTGAGGTGTGAATGAAGTTGTCGAAAAGATACCATGCAACTTTCTTTTGCTTTGTCTTGAATTTGTTGCATTTGTTGTTCTTCCGAATTAGAACACGAAGATAAAGTATCTTTCGTTTCCATTTTACTGAAAATTATGAAGTGAAAATGATTTGTAGGATCTTAAGTAGATGTGTTGTGATTGAAGTTGTGGTAAATTGAAAGCAATAAACGTTCACGGGATTTTACAAGTCTATGATTAAAACCGAGAAAAGAGTTGTGTCTTTCGCGGGATTTTACAAAATCAATAGAAAACCGTGAATGTTAATTGACATATTTCGCTTGAATTTTTTTTTGCATATTTCGCTTGAAGAATTTGCATATTTCGCTTAATTAGAAAACTGCACATTTCGCTTGATCAATACATATTTCGCTTGAAAAATGAAATGCATGTTTCGCTTGGTCTATTGCATATTTCGCTTGAAATTCAAACTTATTTCGCTTGTACTCAATCTTGCATGTTTCGCTTGAACTTAAAACATATTCCGCTTGAACTCAAAGCTGCATATTTCGCTTGAAATCAAAATTGCATATTCCGCTTGAAGTCAAAATTTTGGCAGAGTGTCTTTTTAGTTAATGTAATATTTCGCTTGGACTTGAACCTGCATATTTCGCTTACAACTTAAACATACATATTTCGCTTGAACTTTTCCTGCATATTTTGCTTACCATACATGTTTCGCTTGATGTCTTAATCAAGTGAGGACCACTTTTGTACTCTTTAGAAAACAACAAAAATGTCCTAATCTTTGTAAGCTAAGAACGTGGATCTATGTTTCTTGTTTAGAACCAGTTGGGACCACAAATGAATAAGCAAAACTCAAATAAGCCACGAAAATAAGCTCCTAAATAAGCTTGAATAAGCCAAAATAAGCTAGAAATAAGCTTCAAAATAAGCCCTGAGACTTGATAATAAACATCTAGTTTGTAGTTAAGATTAAAGGACGAAGCTTTTGAGAGTTTATAGTAGCAAGACTCCGAAACACAAATATGATGAACCAATAAGAAAGGTAACTGTGAGCGTAATTAGCAAAAATAACCTTGGTCTCTAATGATAATAAGCCACGCGATTTTGTTCTTATAAGCTACGAATCAAACAATAAGAAGGTTTAGTACAAGTGATTAAGTTAAGTGAGTAAGTCTAATAAGCAAAACATCCAATTAAGCCCTCAAAAAATTGATAGGCCGGGATGTTATATGAGAAAATAAGCCACGAAAAACTATAATTTGCTTTTTAAACCACAAAACAAACACAAATCTAACCGAGCTCTTGATACTAAATGTCGAAATCCAAATATTAACTTCACTTCATTTGATGAACAGAAATAAGCTAGGAGTTGAGGAGATGAAGTGTAGAGAGAGAAAGTAGAGAGTGAAATTAGATTGAGAAAAGTAGAGGTTAATTACTTGTGAAAATACAAATGGAAAACCTTACAACCCACTCTTCATTCAGGGTCGTAGTGGTTATTTATACCTAGACTAAAAGGCTTACTTGCCTTTAATATTTCTACGGGTCGGGGTCGGGTTTACTTGGGCTTTCGCCCGATACACATGACCGATTAGCTTACATATAAGAGCCCGTTTACCCATTCTAGCCTATTACAACGTTACATATTAAAATAACCGAGACTTAATATTCTAAATGAACGAACTTCCATGTTTGACTCATTATTTGAGGCTAACAATGTTGATAAAGACGAAGGCCCTTCCGCTGGATTAGACTGAGGGTTAAAGAGACGAAAACCAAGTAAAGACACTAAACCATCTAAGAAGGCTATGTCTGCTGAATCTTCCAAAGCCACTTCTAAATCTCAGCCAAAATCTACTAGCAAGTCTGCACAAGCAGAGGAGATAGTGTTTGAGGCTGGAGATACTCAAGCGCCATAGAATTAAGGACAAGACATAGGTAATACTTAATGTTCATACCCATTGTCAATGGCTGCTCTAAGCGGGTGACTTTGGTTAAAAGAAACACTAAAGGCCTCCAAACTCAATCTTGATCTTGATGGAATGTTAGAGAACAGTTGTTAACGTTAGACAACCTCTAACTGGATCAGCAAAATTTGCTCAAGCAGAATAAACATCCTCGCTTTAGATCAGCAAAATTGCTCAAGCAGAAAAACCTCCTCTTTCTTTCGATGAGCTTATGAGCACTCCTATCGACTTCTCAGCATATGTCATGAACCATTTAAAGATTGATAATCTGACACAATAGCACCTTGTTGGACCAGCTTTTAATCATCTCAAAGGGACATGCAAAAGTCGTATGGAACTTGAGTATAACTTTAAAGAATGTTATAAAGGTGTAACTGATCGACTGGACTGGAATAACCCTAAAGGAAAGGTCGTCAAGTTGTTCCAGTTGACTACTTCATCAACACCGATCTTGAGTATTTGAAGGGAGGAAGCTCAAGCAAGAAATATACGACTTCCACAACAAAAACAAAGGCTGCTAAGTATGATATTCCAGGCATTGAAGACATGGTTCCATTATTATGGAGTCCAGTAAAGGTAGCCTGTGATAGACATGTTGTCTGGGGAACTTCACACTGGGGTCCTAAATGACAACGATTCTATGCATTCGCAAGCCAAAGTAAAAGTTATGAAGTGGTATGATTACGGATATCTGGAAGAGATTGAAGTTCGAAGAGAAGATCAGCAACTATACAAGTTCAAGGTAGGTGACTTTCCAAGACTTCACCTGCATGATATTGAAGACATGCTGCTTCTCTTGGTTCAAAAAAAACTCTCCAATCTTGAAAGAGGTGTCATTTTTGACTTGGGTGTGGCATTACGGATGTTTACCAGACGTATTGTCATCCTTAAGCGTGTAGAAGATCTTCAACTAGGAGTCGAAAGCTACCAGAAGAATCTCTATATCACCAAGCCAGAGACATTCAAGTCCGACATCTCCAACAGAATTCCATACACTGCATACAACAATCCTTCAGGAATTATCTATGAAGATAAGTACAAGAGAAACATGTTGATGCGCATGGATAAACTCTACAAGTTTAGTGACGGGACGCTCACATCTGTTAGAACTGTTCTTCATGATATTGCTTCAAACCTGAGTATGGATCACTTGCCAAAGAGAACATGGAGTAGTTTAGATAGAAAAAGGGATCGCATCATGATCAAGGATATCGATCAGCTACTGCTAGAGAGAAGGTTAATGAGGAGCTTGGAAAAGTTTGTTGGTGGGAGAGATTACGAGAAGGACCTCAGACTGCTTGAACGGACAATATGACTGTCATAGTTTGCCCTACTCCATTTCAGGTCATCCTCTCGTAAATTATAAAACTTGTGAATATGTAAATAAGTAGTGTTAGACTAAAAATAGGCATGTATATTGTTTGAGTACAAATTTTTAAGAATTTCTTAGTTAATTCAATTTTTTTTCAAATTAACGTACTCAAACACCATATAATACCCTCATAAATTAAGGGGGAGCATTAAAATATTCCTAATATGGCTTATTATATATAATTAAAAAAAATTCTCCTCAAATAATTTTCCTATATATTTGAATCAATTGATATCCAAAACATCAAGAGATTTGACATTTTTGATAAGGGGAGAAAATGTGATTAAAAAATATATATAACTTGTATAATGTAATCTTAAAGACTCATGTGTGAACTCCTTCCTCGTATCTGCTAAAAAAATTTAGTTATTGATGCACATATGCAGGGGGAGCATTTTTTGAAAAGTGAAACCATCAAGGTACTAAATGTTTTGATTTATATCAAAGTACCTTGATCGATGTTTTCAAATAGATTTAAGGCTGTGACAATACCAAAAGACCAACCATGTATTTAATTAATTAGAGTTATAAGGTGGTTAGGTATAGGTGTTCGTTCCCACGATCCAGCCAGAACCAGAGGGATCTACCCAGGGACATTCCATTAGTTAGAATAGAAGTCCTTAGGTATGATAAAAGGAGAAAAAGTGAGAAAAAGGAAAAATGCAGACTAAGACAGAGCTAACACTGGAACAAACCCAATAAGGTGTTAGTATTAAAGTCTTGGTAAGCATTGAAGGGGTTGAAGAATGAAAAAGAAAAGTTAAGATAAAGGGCTGTGGAAACTGTAGAGAGGGGGTGAATACGTTTTCCTTTAAAAACTTTAAATCTTTTGTATCAATTACCCGATCAAGTTTGACGCAATATGAGAAGTATCGATAATAGGTTAACATTAGCTAACACATTCTAATAATATAACCACACATACAATATTTAGTTCAAAGAACTACACAACCTTAACTAACAATATATACATAACCATTCACACAGTCATAAGCACAATGCAAGTATAAAAGTAAAGCGGTAAATGCAAAGAAATAAGTAAAGCGAATGGTAAAAGAAAATACAAACCGACATGGTGATTTATAGTGGTTCGGTCACAAAGCTCCTCTTCGCCCTACTCCACTCCTGGAGTATCCAACTCGAGAGTTACTTCACTAATCAACAAGCTCCCTTTCGGCGGAGAAAACCTTATACTAATGCTTACATTATTTTTCGACACTAAGCTAGATGTCGAGTCCTTCTTCGGGTGCAACCAAACCCGTTATGTTTTATGGCCCAACATAACAAACCTTGTGTTTTATGGCCTAAACACATAAACCGCGTCGTTTACAATATCTTCCGACACTAAGCTAAATGTCGAGTCCTAATCTTAGCTAGAACCAATCTACCATCCACACTTGTATTTTGAGGACTAAAATACTAACAGACACACCATCAACCCTTCTGAATTTATACACCATTCAGATCTACAAACTACTAAAGATTGGAAGACACGGACTCGATCTATATGTAATAAATGTTACAAGTGGACTAACTAGACTACATAACTTCGTATCTTAACGATGACGAAAGTTCTTCTCTTGCACTTAAGGGAAAAAGGAAAGGATAGAAGATTAGATCACATTTAAACAAGATTAAACAAGTTAAATGATCAAAGATTTAGAGAGATTTAGTAAGATCTAGAGAGAGAAAGAACTAAAAGAAATTTGTGCAAAAGGGTTATCAAAATAGTTGGAAGGAACCCACTATTTGAAAAACAGTTGTTTGAAAGTGGCGGCCCCAGATATATTAGGGGCCCGTCGAGGGGACCGTTGTATTTAAGGGGGTTGCATCGATAGACGCTCCTATTTTTGTCTTCTTGTGGTGAAATGTTTATCTGGTGAAAGTGACACTTATTTTAGGGGGAAAATAGCCAGATTTGAATTTTGAAATAATCACCACATGAAACATTTCTTTATAATTTAAAAATTATTTGTCTAATTAATTTTTGAGAAATTATTTTGTTACATTTATAAAAATGTAATGTTTAAGACAAAAACTTATTTCTTTGATCATCTTACAAGTTTAATGTTGTTTGTACATACCTTACGTGATTTACGTCGGGTGCAAACAAATGTTGGTGTTGATGTAGACTTGAGACGTCGAGAGATGTAGATGCATGTATGCATTGATGATTTATGATTACGAGTAACTTGCGCACTTTACGTTACGTATTACAGGTCACATGTTTGTCATTACTAAAATATAAAGAGATCATATAGATTAAATAACATAATATTTGTACTAACAAACTCCTCTTTTTTGATGATGACAAACTATGTAAACTATAACACATAGTAAGGTTTAAAAGTTACTCGTTTACACTCCCTTCTCCCTATTTTTGTCGAAGCAAAAATGTATTAAGTAGATAATAGTTGGAGAATATAGGTTGGAGGAATGAGGAAAAGGTAGGTGATCCAAGTATATTGGTTGGAGGAATAAGAAGAAAACATAAGAAATAAGGTTGAGGAGTTTTTGTGTTTCTTGGATAATTTAGAGGAGGTCATGATAGATGAGGAGAAGGCATGAAAAGAAAGTAGGTACTT
>BQNB010026743.1:31225-58291 GCA_026074375.1 Tanacetum coccineum | reverse complement strand
CTTAATTATTTCGAGTGTTGAGTACAGTTGGCTATGAATGGATCAAAACGGTTCCGGTATTGGCTATGAATGGATCAAAACGGTTCCGGTAGGGCAGGGTTTGTGTTTCTTAGTTCGGTCATTATTAAACGGTTTAGTTAGGTCTGAGTGTGTCTGTTTTGGTCTGGTCAATATATTATGATTATAGTTTCAAACCCCTCATGTTGTATTTTTATATTTTTTATTGTTAATAAATCTAATAAGTAAATGTCTTTTTAGGCTGAGGTTTTGTTAATATAGTTCATCTCCAATATCCATTCTGTAAACACATAATAGTAAAGTAATTATGTTATGTGTGGAATAGGTATACATGTATACGTGTGAAATAATAATAGTAAAGTAATAATATAGTTAATAATGTTACGTGTGGAATAGGTATACGGAGGAGTCTTTTTTTTGAAAGAATTTTTATCGTTTAGTTATAATGGTTGGCACTAACAGGTCCGTCCTTATATACGCCTATGATGTGGCGGTTATACTTTAATGTTATAGAGAAGGTCAAGTCCTGCATCATGATGTCACCCCAAGTGAAGTTCACTTTGCTGAAGAAATTATAATAGGCCTATTTGTTCTTCATCAGAAGTGGTGCACAATCTTTAATTGGCAAGATGGTCCTCTTGTTCAAGCAATGAAGAATAGGGATCTGTTTCTTGTGGATGAGATTTCTTTGGCTGATGATATTGTTCTTGAAAGATTGAATAGTGTCTTGGAGCCTGAGAGGAAATTGGTCAGTTTCATTCATCATTTTTTCTCTAGAGTTTTTCTAATGAAATTGTAGATAGATAGTAGAATTGGACTCTTTGTATATGTTGAAATCTTTTATATCTTTTCCCAACTTAATTGTTATTGAATTAAATATCTTTGTTTAAACAGTCTTTGGCGGAGAAGGGTGGGTCTGATCTTGAGAAAATAACAGCACATGAGAAAATTTTCATACTTGCAACGATGAATCCAGGTGGCGATTTTGGTAAAAAATAATTATCTCCAGCACTTCGCAATCGATTTACTGAGATTTGGGCACCACCTGTGACTGTGACTGAGCTGAATGAGCTAAAATGTATAGCATAGGAAAAGTATGTGATTTTTTTATTTCATATTCAGAATATTTTGTGATTTTTGGTGTATACTTTAGTCCTTGACGTATATTCTTTCTTTCATGATCTCAAATCCTGAGATATTATTTGTGGCTGATGCTATGATAAATTTTTGGAAGGTATGATTTACTTTAGATTATGCAATATATATGCTATCTATCAAAAAGGTTTACTTTAGTATTATATGCAGTGGTTCAATGGGTTACAAGCACCAGGTGACCGGACATTAAAGTTTATATAGTGTAAAAAAACTACAAAACATATATCAAATTCCCACTAAAAACCAATCATTTAAAGGGATCCTACAATACAAGAGTTATATTCAGTTATACAACTCATTTATGAAAGGCCGAAACGAAGCTCCCAAGCCAAAATTCTTTCGAGCCCAAATTGCTTTAGATGATCGATGGTCAATGAAATCATTTGTGAAAGGCCGAAACGAAGCTCCCAAGCACAAAATCCTTTCGAGCCCGAGTTGCTTTAGATGATCAATGGTCAATGATAATGCTTGAACAGCCAGGCATGCCCATAATTGCCTTCAGCCAAACTTGATATATTTTATAGAATCTTAAAAGCACTGATTTATTATCTTCTTCTATTTCCATTTACTCTTGTTAGTATTGTATCTTTAATAGTTTAACTAAAGGAAGCATGGTTACCAGGAGTACCTAATAAAGAGAGATAACTTGAAGCGTACCTCAATTGCACGTTTTGTTTTTCCCTCTAACTCCACGTACTCTCTTTCATGAGTATCATTTGATATGTGGTCGCCCATAGTATCGAAGGAAGATACTACTTCAGCCAATGCACAACCATCTTTGTATCGATCTCGAGAGACATGTTCCACTCGCACATTTAAGGCAGGTCCAGCACATGCTACTAAAAACTACACATACAAAGTCCAATATGTCAAGGAGAAAATGAAAAGTCTCATTAACACCAAGATTTTCAATTTATCAACAAAAAGGGTTTTATTAATGAAGGGCATAACATAATCATTCAGCATACCGACAGTGGCAACATAGAGATAACGGGTCAAAACGAACCCTGGTCAATAAATTAGCTTATGTCCGTGTCGAGTTGGACTGACTGAAACACTTTGCGTCCAAAAAATATATAATCTATGGATAACTGATGTGTCACACACGATTACAAAAGTTACATTGTTTCAATTTCCGAATATTGAATCATCCCTTTTTGTTGTGGCTGCCATATGCGGCACTTCGACCAGACATTTGAGCAGAAGTTTTAGCGTAGCGGCAGGCACAAGGGGTACAACGGAATGTCAATAGAAGTTAAGCATTCTCTAAGTTGAAAAATGGTGTTTAGTGGCTGGCCGTAAAAATGAGATGATACCAGTAATTATTACTAAAAGACCAGTAAACTAAAACTGCATAAAAAGTAAGTGTGAATGACTAAACGCTAACCTCTGTTCAAAGACGTGCACACACCGTTCTCTAATAGGTGTTTTTTGGGAAGCTCAATTGCAAATGCCTGTGAACTCAATGAAAATAGCAATGCTCGAAGACAGGACTTACCATCTGAACGTGTTGTGCTATATGTCGGCAACATCCAATTGTTTAATAAACATATATCATCCGGCTCCTGGCAAAAAAAGACATTGTTATGGTATGTGTGGAACATAAGATAGAATGTAACAACTTTGTATTTCATTCTCTACATGTAGAGCAAAATGAAAACATCTCATCTTAGATCCTCTTTGTGGATAACTAAACATAAGTTCACCTCCCACAAACAAAAAGTCTCCTATATATTATTATGCATAATAATTTGTAATCTACTCGGTCTTATCAAAGTTTAAGAGGATAATATATAACACCCTAAGATCGAAATATTATATGAGTATTTATAACCATACTTAACTAGATAAAAGAAAATATCAGATAAAGACAACTTGCATTTTAAAATTTCTAGTCAAATATCCTAACATATTAAATATTAAATATTAAATATAAACATACTGGATAAAATTTAATTTGTATAAGTCTGAAGCTAAACCCACGTTTCACCCTATAATACTCGGTCCATAATCTAATCTCCAAACCCCGAGTTAGTCGAACAGTTAGTTGCTATCACTGTTATCACGTACGGGTCCTTATATACCACACATACAATACTCTTTCAAAAACACACCAAAAGCATTGAACAAAACTCTCAACCTGAAATATGTTTTCATAAAGTAAAGTGAGTGTGTGTGAGCGTGAATGTTGAATTACTAGTTTTCATTATTGAAGCTGAACGGTTGTGTTCATATCGAGGTGCGGTTTGCTTGTTTGTATCAAGTCTGGTTTGGGTTCTGGTTCTAGTCATATTCGAATTCTGGGTTATGATCAATGATTTGTGTTCAGGTAGTTCATTTTGGTTTCATTCACTGGAGGGGTTTAGTTCGTGTCTGGGCAGAGAATTGAGGTTACTTCTGGGTTTTGGTTTCGATCATTCTCGTCGAATTCTTGGTGTTCGTGTTTCAATTTGGTTTCTGTTCGTAGGTGGCTCACGTTGGGTTTGATAGCTGTAGGTTCATAGTCCGTGATTTATAGGTTTAGCCGTTTGTGTTCGCCGGGTATTGGGGGGTTCGATCATATCGCATTGATTTTGAGTCTCGTTTTAGTTTCCGTTCGATAATTCTTGTCAAGCCTAAAGGTATACCTTGAAACTATCATTTTAATACATAAGCATGTGTTACTTAAAAGTATTATGTTAAGAAAGCTTGTTATATTGAAGTATATGCAAGTTTAATCTTGTAAAAATGAGGAACACAAGTCGATATAAATGATATAAAGCTAGATACAAGTCATAAGAGGGATTAAGTATGCCAAGTTAAACTCTCCATATATATATATACCAGAATGTTTAAAAGATAAAAAATGATTTGACCTTATAATGGGTTAAGAATTAGTGCATGGCTTATGTTTAATATGAAAGCTATTTATATTATTGTGAGATTGATATAATATGGCTATGAGAGTGGAGCTCTATAACTTTTTATATTAACGTTTATATATTAACCCTATGAAGGGATAAAATAGTTCATTGAAATTTTTTCATATAAAAGATGGCATAATCAACATGTCATGATGATGGTATAAATTAACCTGCTTAAAGGTTTTAACTTCACTAAACTGGTAATGATATATGTATCATTATATAATGATAATCACTTTAAAACATGTTTTAAAGATGAAAGTACACATGGTGTCTCAGCAATATGTCATGTTGAAACACCCTAATTTTAAAAGGCCATTACTCCTTTAATATTTATCCAAATTAAGTGAAATTGTTCTAGAAATTACATCTATACGTTAGTAGCATATTTTTCAGAAATTCCTTTTGAGAAATCATCTAAGTAGTTTGATATTAGTGAGCTATTTTGAAGGACAAGAGTACATAATAACTTTTCTACACAAGTATCTAATAATCTAATAATAAGAATATTGACGAATATTAGTAAAGTATGGAACATTGCAATGAGTTGTATATAACTAAATAATAAGTGTCTCTTAATTATTGTAGATAAACCGAAGAAGGAGTAAGTTGTGTTTTCGGGTACGCATTGGTTTGTTTATGGTACATATATTCTATCATTTCTTTTAAGGATTCTCATGACCTTCGCTCCGTATCTATTTGCACCTTTGAGATCCTTATATATGTTTCCCAACATTTGATTCGTAATTCATTTGCTACCTATTTGATAACTTGATTGAACCTTTGAATTCGTTTGATTTATGCTTCGTTAACATTGCCATGATATGAACTTATCCGTTTTGTTTAGACATGACATTCTCTGAACATAATATGTTTCATTTCGATATGCTATATGAACCCTTTGGCGTGACACTATCTGTGGTACTATGGCCGCGTCATGAAGGTACTATGGCCGCGTCATTGAGGCACCAATGGCGTGACACTATCTGTGGCGGTGTGATCAGTCCACGACGTTCCCTTTGGTTTTATGAGCTCTATTATGCACTTGGCCATTTATGATTTGATTTGTAGGGAGCGTATGGATGCATCCTAGGTACTTTGTTCAGTTTAGTTTATGTGCATGGCTTAGTATGGTGCCAACACCTCACTGCACATTTCGTTTTGGTACATGTGGAGATTGCAACTCCCTTGTACAACTTGCTATGATATATGATGATTATTTAGTCTAAGCGTGTGGCATGCTGTAGACTTTTATTTTGAGCTCGTGGGGCATTTCTATATGTTTTTTTAGCTACTTATTCATTCAGTTATGATGATGTATGAAATCTCTAATTCCATTTCGTTTACTATATATGTTTGATCTATCTATTTCGTTTATATCTGTTCACTGAGCTTTAGCTCAGCCGCATTTTCTTTTCTCCGCGGCAGGTAATAAGAGGGAAGTTGGGTATGAGTGAAGAGTGCTTAGGAGCTCTTAGTGGACCGACTTGATGATAGCTTTCCCATTTCTTTTATAAAGTCGTTTAGACATTGAAGCTGGATTTATCTTTCGTTTAGACTTTGGAGATTAGAATTTTGTTCGTTTGGAAGTCATGATGTATTTGACAATTTATTTCCTTAGTTTTCTTGGTGAACGTTGTTGAACCATTTTATGAATAAAGTCTTCCGCTTGCGTTTGTTTTGATGCCATAAGTGTGACATTTGACCCATTCTCGGATGGGGTGTTACATGCATGGTTGCCCAGTCTGACAAAAATAACGAGGGACATACCCTTAGGAAACAACTACGTAAACACAGATAAGTTTTGTTAATCAAAACCTAATGAAAACATAGGTAATGGGTCTATATTTATAGGAGAAGGGGGATAATTTAGAAGCTTAAGTTATCTACTTTGTAATAAAATTGTAGATTACCGATTTTGATTAGGAAACTATTCTTAATCGATCCTTAAAAGATAGGAAATAAAATCTTCACCATACTAAGTACCGGCTTTTTATTTTTAACAAATACTCTTCCCGTCCTAAGTAAAAAGAAGAGAGTTCTTTTACATACCAAAAATTTCTCAGAACAAATTTCGGCCACTCATTTCTCTACGTTAATTCCATATGAGATGAGTTATCTATCTTCCTTGTATCGTTTACTGAGTCACAATTTGATTAGGAAACTATTCTTAATTAATCTTTATCCTTAAAAGTTAGAAAATAAAATCATTACCATACCAAGTTTAATAATGTCTAACCCGCCCGACCTTTTATTTTTAACAATTAAGCCACTTAATTAGTTATCAAAATAAATTTATTCGCCACCAATCTATCGAAACAACATTGGGCTATGTAGATGTCACACTTTAATTTATCCCATACAGGCTGCGTGAAGGAAAAGAAGAGATATACACATGTTTACGATTCATACTAATGAGAAGCATATGTTTCAATTCGGTAACATTGAAATAAGCTTTATAGTATAAAAATAAGGAAATAAATGTTGCCTTTATAATAAAACTTATCCTAATATTACGGCTGTCACTTGTATCTACATTCATACATGATGACTTAGTCACGAAGTAAATTTATTATACAATCTTAATAACACACTAATACCACATAAAACAACAATTCAAAGAAATAAAGCACAAACATCATAATTCAGACGAAGACGAAGCTGATATACAACTGCGTAACTCAAAAGGTCCGAGCCCTCCCCGAACTCCTCTACCTGCATCACAATTTTTTTAAGACCCAGAGAATTCATAGAGTAAGGCAATTTCCAGAAATAAGAAAATTTTAAAAAGCATACCTTTAATAATCTAGCGGTCATTTCCCGATAAATACATATCTTCTCTTGTTTCGCTCTAAAATCATTTTGACTTCCCTGCATTCGTGCATCAAGTTTGACACCACCGTTGACTTTCTCGTTGACAACATGAGATATCCCATCACCAATCCGAGTAGGGTGCCACATCCAATATCCCAACGTCACCTAACTTCACACGTAATCCATTCGTTTCCACATTGATTTTTCATGTCTCTCAAGTTGCACGGGTTCTGTGTGTACGCTCACTACTCTTCTTGGGCAATTGGTGAACCCAATAGCTCCCAAATTCCCTGCAAATGAGCTACTCATCAAATGTGTTTGACGCTGTTGTTCCTTCTGGCATATAGTGTTGAACTGTATTCCTTCTGGAATACGTCCCACGAGATGGTTTTGTGATAGATCTAAGACCGCAAGACCCTTGATTCCGGCAAGGCTTTGAGGGATATTTCCTGTGAGTTGGTTCCAAGAAAGGTCAAATGATTCAATCTCTGATAGTTTACCAAGAGAGTCTGGGATTGGACCGTAGAGACTATTGTGGGACAGGTTGAGCACTTTTAAAGAGCTCAAATTTCCAATGATTTCTGGTATTCCCCTTTCGAAATAATTGTTTGATAAATCAATAATAGTTAGGCTAATAATAAGTCTAGGAATATATCGATCCACCCCCTTCACCACAACATTCAATGAGTAATACAATCCTATGTATACATATCTTGGTGTTGTGGTGCTTTTATCAACATTCTTCATGGAACTGAAAACTTGAAAATATTTTGCAGGGAGTTGACCTACAAACTGGTTATGTGATAAGTCAAGAACTCTGAGACTTTGAAAGGGAGATTCAACAGTTGAAGAGGGTTGCATGTGTCCATGAAAGTTGTTTGATTTAAGGATAAGAACCTGCAAATTTGGAAGATCTCCTAACCAACCAGGGAATGTACCATTCAGGTGGTTGTTTCCGAAATCAATAACTATCAAGGATTTGAATTTGGACAAGGAACGTGGCACCTCACCTTCAAACTGATTTCCTTTTAAAATAAGCCCCCATAAGTTATTTCTATCATCATTAAAACTAGGAATCGTTCCATGGAATCTATTATTCCCCATATTTATCATTACAAGACTCATATTTCCAAAGCATTGTGGAATTAATCCACCAAAGCGATTATTAGACATATCCAAATACATCAGAGAGCTCATGTTGCAAATTGATGGAGGGAATGGTCCCTGAATCAAGTTGGACCGCAAATATAGTTGGTAAAGTCCATAGCATTCAAATTGTGCCAAGCCTATTATGTAGTTATGTGAGAGGTTTAACATTCTCAACCTATAATTACCTCCAATCTCCCCTACCCAATGAGGAATTTGGCCATGGATTTCGTTGTGAGAGAGATCTAACCGTTGGAGTTGTTTCATGGCTCGAAATGAATTCGGAAACACCTTTAGTCTGCAAGAGGCCAAATATAAGTATCTAAAACCAGGGTTGACATAATGATTAGTATTCTTTGTTGTAACAGAGAAACCACTGTAAGAGAGATCCAAATGTTCAAGATTTCTGAGGCTGGATAACAATGTATCCAACTCCCATATTTCGCCACTAAAATTATTAGATGAAAGGCTTAGAAAAGTGAGGTTGGTGAGTTGTAGAAATGTTTGCACATCAATATGGCCAGCTAACTGAGTGTTGCCACTGAGGTCTAACTCTTGTAATGATGGAAGAGCAAATGACTCAAAAGGCACCTTTCCACTGAACATGTTATTTTGTAGATAGAGATATTGTAAAGAAGGGAAAGTAAATAGCCAAGATGGCAATGTCCCATTAAGTTTGTTATTTGATAAATCAAGAAAAGTAAGGTGTCTTAGGTTAAAAAGGGAGCTCCTAGGATCGATGCTACCTTGTAGCTTTCCGCAACCGAGATTAAGACTGGTAATGTCACCGCTCCCGCTGTAGGGATCACAAGTAACTCCACTCCAGTTACAGCAATCTGTACTTGTGTTCCAGTCAATCGTCATTGTATTATAATATGAACTACCACACTCGTCATTGTATGTGTAATTCATGGAGTAAAGGTTATGTGTAAAGACAAGCAAAGCTTCCCTCTCTTCTTTATGGCATGCATACGTGGTGGTGACAAGAAAGAAAAGAAAAATCATACTCAACAATTTTCTATTACTCATTGTGTTTTTTTTATTTCAATTGTTTTTAAATTTCACAATTGCTACTAATGTATATATACTAACACTTGGATTATGACAACATTCTTTACACAATAATATAATTCAGAATATCTTTTATGGTCTATGGTTTCATCTAGAAAACGTGTAGTTGTGGAATTCTACAAGTCTAGTATTCATATTGTATATGCTCTACACTTTGATTTGTAATAAAAGTATAGTTTTAGACGGTGGTGGACCCAACCACAAAATAAATAAGGTGGTTTCCAATTCTACGACAACAACACATATGATTTCGTCGGTCAGGATATGAGGTAGAATGTAGACAGTATCTACTCTTACCTTCTCGAAAGGTGGTTCCCAATTCTATTAAGCAGAAAAGAAAAAAAAAACTTGACGATTAGTCAATCGATAAATGTGTTGGGTCAGGTTAGGTCTCAACGAGTGCGTTTTAACATTCTTTCACAATGAATTCAAGCATCATACATATATCTTAAGTCACAGTAAGTCTTAGTGCGTGTAATACTACTTAATTCTTGTATCTTAAAAATAATTCATGATTGTATAGTTACTACTCCTAATACTTTTTAATACATTATTTCTATAGACGAAAATAAATTACCCTTCATATAACCTATTTCAAAAAGAATTAGTGGTGCAACACCTGACTACAAACCCCTACAATCAGAGAATAACACAACATAAAAACTTAGATCATTATTCAACTTAACATGAAAGTGTTAGCTGTCAATTAGTTGTCAATTAGCATGGGCTTGTGACCCAAGTGGGGGCATTAAAGTTATGGAAGGGCTGAGAGCTAGGGACAATTTTGGCTAGAGCGTCTGTGGGGATGGGCTGTCCGAGGTGAGTAGTTTGGTGTTGGCACCAAGTTGGTGCGCACCTTGTGGCCCTGTGGAGACTAGGAAGGTCTGATCCAACCTTCTAGTTTGGGGAATTTTAATGCCAATAGTTGGCTCGAGACACTCTGAGCACAGTTTGCATTGCCCCCGTTCCCTCGATCATGGTATCAAAGCTAGAAAGATCCTTAAAACACCAAAAACCTTAACCTTCACCACAAAATAGTTGTCCTCCGGTCATCGGCAACTCGTCGATGATTCGGAGGGATCCCAAATTTAATTCGCCTTTTCTACTTGTGGTGGCATTACGGTGGGTATGTGAATTCTTGATTAGTTTCATCAGGATCACAAACAATCTTGTAGAGTTCTCTTTGGTTGTTTATAATAAAGACTGCTAAGGCACCAACACCTTGTGCAATATAAGTGATGGTAAAGGTGGAAGTATAAAAAGAAATGAATCAGGTCACAACAACAAGGTTGGTGGGAGCTTGTGTGAACTGTGAAGTGGCATGAGGCTTTCCAACATCAACAATTGGGGTCAGAGAAAAGGATATAATGGGCACACTAGTCACATGATGGAGTTACTAGTTGACAGCTATGTTGAGCCGAGGTCTGATCCTCAGACCGAGGTGGCTATGTTGAGCCGCCTCCATTAAACCATCCCGTCAAACCACTCACCTCCCTCTCGTCAATAAAACTAAAGATCCAAAAAAAAATTAGACACAATGAAAACCACAGATCTACCTTACTGTTCTTTATCTTGTTGCTGTTTGCCATTAAAATCATATCCACAAGTGGCTCATCAACAAAATAGCAAAATACCAGTATTGATTCATTAATTGGTCTATAGGACTACTACTGATTGTCGTTAGTAGATAATGGAAAAGAAGGACTTGTTTGAAACGAAAGCTAATGGAAGGAGTGATGGGAAAGCTAAAGAGAAGTTTTTGTGATCTGTCATTGGTGGTTTTGGTGTTGACTCCGCAACTCTATCATTATAGTTATTTAATTGTTTTTTTATGTCGAATCCAGGGTATTAATTTCCGAGACGACTTTTGTTGGTGTCGAATCTAGGGTTCTTATTCCCGAGACGACTTTTGTTGGTGTCGAATCTAGGGTTCTTATTCCCGAGACGACTGTTTGGGATACTTTGGTTTATCCTTCGGATACTTTGGTTATCCGTAAACAAAAATTAGAATAGGGGATACTTTGGGTTATCCCGTTTTATTTTGGTTTATTGTTTTATTTTGCTTTCTTAATTTTCTTCTTCAGTCCGAGCTTTCGCGATTTCGCCGCTCGGACTGCGGGGGAGTATTAGAGGATAAATAGGCCCGGCCCGGTTTGTGGGCTCAGGGTCCATTAGGGTTTCATTATGCTATGTACTCTATAAATATCGTATGAATAAAACATATCTCCAACGGGGTTTTCAAGTGGTCTTCTTTAATAATTATCACTACTAATAAACTAACAAAAAAACTAAGTAATCCAATTTTGATTGAGAGATGTTGAAAAAGAAAATATGGTCTAAACTTTATGACCACTCTTTAAATAAACTTTGTTAGGAATGGTTATTGGTGGATCTTCAAAATATTGTAATACCTCTTAACTTTTTTATTTTCATAATTTTATTTTTATTATCCAATCAAGATTTAAGACGCGGTAGTTTGACCGGTTTAAAGAGTTTTAACTTTAAAAAATCCATCTTCTCTATGAGTTGTTGCATAAATTGGCCGGTTTACTTTAGACTTATTATAATTCTTTTCTTTTCTTTTCCTTTCTTCCAAATGAATTTAAAGTGATTCTTTATATATTCTCAAGGCAGGTCCCAAATTATTATATACATCGGTTATAGATAAATACGGTGTCTAAGGTGGTTCCAGGACACCATCTGCAGTAGTTGTAGGTCCGCCCCTGGTTTTAGACACCGCATAGAGTTTTACATAAGTCTACTAATTATGATACCTGTTTACATATTTTTATACAACCATTAACATAATGCAACCTGTTTTATTACTACTTGTAACCGACTAATTTTCGGTATCACAGTCACTTTTGAACAAATAACACTACCTAAACAAGTATATAAACAGTTTAAACTTTAAATACTTCCAAAACTTACTTTCGCCGGTCATTTTACGATCAGTAGCTGAAAATGATATCTAAAGGCGAGAATATGCACATTTCACAAAGGACACAGGAACCTAACTGCAACACCCCAAAAAAAGTGAGATGAGGTATTATCTATTATATGATAGGTTTGGTTTGCTAGCCCAGATACGGTTGTCGGTTTTAGGTTTTTTAGTGTTTTATTTTGCTATATTCGTAAATCTTTCGCCTGTGTTTTTTTCACACGGGTTCATCCATTAATCTAATTGTCGATGCCTTCATTAAGCATTTTCTTGCGTCTGGTTATTTTGAATGAATTTCGAATTACTCAAATACGAACTCGTGGCTCATCGCCACTTTACAGTGTGGCAGTAACAATTCACTTTCAAAGAGGAGTCGAGCCATGAGTTTTATTAGATCAATTACAGCGCAGGAAAATGCGACATTGGAAAGAACAAGAAGAAGAAGAAGAATAAAAGACCCCGAGCGAAGAAAACACCAGCCTAAAATTTATGAAAACAATAAACATAAAACTCTTATGGAAACAAAGCACACAACCGGCTTTGGCCAAATAACCAAACCTATCATCTAATAAAAACACCATATATGCGGAAATTTCACATGCACTTCTGAATGGGTCCATCCATGTTATGTTATATCTAATGGATAAAACGGGTAGATATACAAAGATTAAAAGGTAATCGATCAAATGGACTCGAAAGCCGCTAGCTTAAGGTGTAATTTTTAAGCATAAAACCTTCAAAATCAGATTATTCACAAAACTAAGATATTGAATACAACTTTTCTATCTGAGCATATATTTGACACACCGGTTGTTTGTAAGAAATTCAAACTTTCTGGAGGTCAAACACAACGCGTAACAAAAATTAAATGTTTTGGCCAATTACCAAACATGCGTGACAAGTTTATTTTTCACATTTACAATAACCAAAATCCATGATACACATGAAGAATTATCTAAGGATAAATGTAACACGGAGGATACTTGCCTTCCACCCATATGACATCTTACCTAACTGACTTGACCCGCACACATATTACCCATTTGACCTAACAGAAAGTGTAATAATCAACAAGACTCGCACCAAAATTGGATTGTGTAAGGCATAAAAGACATTCTGCCACAAAGCAAGTTAATGAGGCCCATAGACTAAAAAGAGGTCAAGATATTGACAAGACCTGATAATGTCAACATTTACTTCAGATTGGGTAAGAAACTTGTCTTGGCCGTCACTTCCACTTAGCACTGGAAGAGTAAATACTTTTATTAACAAAGAAAGTAGATGATCTTCCCCTTGAAATTAAGAGCATCAAATAAATACGTACTCGTTGCTCCAACATTTTGCTGCCAATTAGCAAGGGTAAGGCATGCAGTTGACAGAAAAGTAGCCTAATTTGTCCAAGAAACCTCTGTAAGTACTTGTATACACGAACTGTGAAAAGACTAAAACATGTGTATATAACACATATTAAGTTGTAAACAAATAAGTATGTTTATGCAAGTACATAACAAGTAGTCACTTTAATGGGACGCTTTCCAGTTATGTGTGAATGGGTTGACACAAATGCCCATTAGTTGGGGTTGGTGGAAATTACTCCAAATAAGAGACATTGTTCGACCACATTGTTCGACCACAACTTTTCACTCATTGAAGAGTTAGAAGCTGAATTCATCAGCTGACGAATATTGTTCTGTTCATAGTAGTACTTACTGAGCTTCATTAGCGTGCTGAATTCCATATGCCACTATCAGAGTCTCATATCTAAAGGCGAGAATACGCACATTTCACGAAGGAAATATATATGAACCTAGCTGCAAAAAAAAAAAAAAAAAAAAAAGAGATCAGGTATTATATGATAGGTTTGGTTAGCTAGCCCAAAACATGGTTATTGGCTTCTCCATTTTGTTTCGTGTTAACATGAGGAGATTATATCCATGTATGCACTAAAGAACGGGAAGATTAGGGTCGTTCTGCATTCATTGTTAGGATCAATCTTTATCAAACATGCTGTTACTTCTTGGCTGCGCCTTCTTCACCGGTGGCATTGTGCATTATCCAAAAGTCCAGGTGTTCAATAAGGTGGTTCATAACTATTTCCGAGTTTGATTCTTTTCTTTATTATGCTATTTTGTGGTATAAATAAGCTTCAGTTGTAGACAGCTGCAATTGTTAGTTCGGGACTGATGTTGATGGCTGTAATGGGTATACTATTCCCAGCTGTGCTTCACTTTACACACACAGAAGTCCATTTTGGGAAGTCGGAATTGGCACTTTCGAGATTTAGTAGCTGCATAATGTTGGTGGCATACGCAAGCTTGTACCCCTTCATATGCGCAGTAATGGACATTAAAAGAAGATTTATTGTGTATATATATTCATTGTTTGAAGTATGAATGCTTAGCCAATTTTTGCAACTCATTGTAATATTTAATTTTAATATACATTTTAAGGCAGAGGACTATATTGTTGTTAGAAGCTCTGTTCATTCGTTTTCTGTAATATAAGAGTATTAATAAGCAGAATCAAAAAATTTCCCGGCAAATCTGCATCATTTGATGTGCAAAATGCAAGGGGTCAAGAATCCTTTCAAACATGCTTGCCTTAAAAACCAAAAGAGGAAAGCTTGGATGCACAAATCAGTGCAAATAATTGCAGTCAGTTCCATAGTGGTACCTTCCTTGAGCATAGTATTTGCACAGCCGCTGCCTTTGTCCTTCATAGTCTCCTGATTGAGTACTTGATAACCATATCTTTGTGTTAACTTTGAGGATGGCTGATGCTTGCTCTGCCATCATAGTCATTCCTATTGCTTTGTTGGTAACCATATCTTTGTGGACTTTGAGGATAGCCAATGCTTGCCATACCATCATAGTCATACTTATTGCCTTGTCGGGAACCATATGTTTGCGACTTTGAGGATGGAAGATGCTTGCTCGATGTGCATACCATAATCACTCTTATAGCCTTGTTGGTAACTATATTTTTGTAGTGGACCTTGGTATGCTTGCTCTATAATCAAAATCATGACCATTCTTATTGCCTAGTTTTACACCATAGCTTTGTCGTGGAACTTGATGATGGTAGTAAATGTTTGCCGTATGATCATACTCATGTCCTTGAAGGACAGGAGCCCAAGTTTTGTTTAACCTCAAATGTGTTTCTGGAAGAAGCGACTCATTCCACGTTAACTCCAGGACCCCTAGAAATCTTAGGGGCCATGTTTTCTTTGTATGAATCTCCATGATAATTATGAATCTTGCTCGGCAACATTGAAGCACCTACATGTGGGTTTGATGGTGCAACTTCCGGTCGAATATTGTTCCTAGTATTCTCAAGAGTATGGCTTACTTTTGTAACGTTCTTAACCACGTTAAGCTTTCTATTCTTAATGTTTTGCCTTTTGAAGAAGGTACCTTTCCGGTTAAGTACTTGTGATGATATTTAGTACTTCGTACGGGAGTTTATAATCTCTCTGTTTATTCTATTTGTCCCATGTCACAACTTTTAATGCTTGTATTTAATGCTTTTGTGTTTGCAGTGTTCATGTCAGATATAAGATCTTCCTTTCTGCTATAGAGTACCTCCATTTTCTCCTGACGTTGACTCAAATGGCAGTTTCGAAAACAGAAGTGATGCAGGCCCAAGTGTTGAAGAATGGACCCTCTTGTTTCTAGAGGCCCAAGACATACCGTATGAAGAAAGGGGTTGCACTAAAACTGGCATAACTTGGGCTACAGGACTCCTTTTCATCACAGAACCGACAAATCGAGGAGCATGTTGTGGTAATCGCCTACGACGGTTTATGGAACTTTGGGGCCACAAAACGCCCTATTTTATCAGTTATTTACAATTTTATGTTTTTTTTCCAAAATTGTTGACTTTGTTATTGGCCCATTTTGGATCCGTTTGTCTTTTGGGGCCATTTTCGATTTCCTATGTCTATTTAATAGTTGTGTATGATGATGGGGCCACAAAACGCCCTATTTTATTTACAATTTTATGCTTTTTTCCGAAATTGTTGACTTTGTTATTGGCCCATTTTTCGATCCGTTTGTCTTTTGGGGTCATTTTCGATTTCCTGTGTCTATTTAATAGTTGTGTATGATGATGGAATAATCAGTTATGAAATATATGAAAAGTCCAATTTTGGAAAGTTTATCATGATTATTCTAGTGAATCAACCATAGTTGGAAGGGTTGAATCTGCTATTCGAATCAGCAGATTCGATTTGTGTTATTTTGCTTTTAGATTACATCAGGAAGCTTTGAAGAAATTTTGGAGGTTCTTTAAATATGAATATGTCAAATATGGATGTTACTCTCACTTGCCATTATTGGGCCAAACCTAATCATTGGGCTAATCCTAATCCGCTGGCAAAAGAAAGTTACAAAGTAGTTAGAAAGTTAGTTAAAAAACAGTTATTAGGCAGTTATTTTGGAAGGGACACGACTGTTGGTTCATTCGAACCATCACGACCCTTCAAACATGACTATTCGTTATGTATAAATAGAATTCATGTAAACAAACAAGTCAATCATGACAGATTTAGATTCAATAAAAGATTTATATAGAACTAAAGATTATTTCATTGTTTTGGTATATCGTTGATTAAAGATCCGTGAGAAAAGGGCCAACAATTGGTATCAGAGCAGAAATCATCATATACCAAGATTAGATTTTTCATGTTCTTGTTTTGAATATAAAAAACCGCACCATTTTTTCGGCCAAAAATAGTTTGCAAATCTGATTACACACAATCTCAGAAATCATTTTTGTGTTTATCAAACATTTTGTATCAAGAGATTCCAACTCTTGTCACCAAGGGATTAATCACTTTCGTGATTTAATCATCCGGCAACAAAGGGCTTCATCCTTTTTTGCAAACTTTCTGTCAAGAACGAACCGAAAAATAACCCGGTATTAAAGGTTAGGCACGGTTACAATTATAAACCGAGATTCAAAACAGAAAACCCACATCGAGAGGATAACACAAGTCATCATCAAGAAACAAAAGGGAACGAACACACCTGATTCTTGAAGAAACAAGATTCGAACCCTCAATAGAATCTTCAATTGATTCACGATTATCCCACAATCATCCATATCTTGAACGAATTTACAAGATCCCCAATTTGCGAAACCCTGATTTCGCACAACAAATCAAGGGAACCCCAGTGGTTCGAGAACACAACCACCGGAGAAGCATACGACCGAGAAGAATCAAGGGTTACTCGATCTTTTTTGATTGTGAGAACCAGAGAAAGGAAGGAAGAAGGAGACGCGTCTCTCCCAAAAGGAAGGAAAAGAGGCGCAGGACAAAAAAGGAGGATACACACGAGGGTTATAATAACCCTAACAGGTTTTATAAAAAAAACCACTTTACCCCCTCCACTTTCATTTTCTATATATATCAGTTTTAAGTTATATATAGATACATAAGTTTTGTTTTTAGAAAAGTTACCCCTTTTAGTTTTAAGTTTCTAAAGTGCTTTAAGTTTTAAGAGTTTTAAAGTTTCAAGTTATCTTATTTGGTTTATGATAAGAAATATTCAAGTTTTCTTATTAGTTTTATAATAAGAGACGAATTTTAAGATTTTACTTATTGGGTTTAAGATAAGAAATATATAAAGTTTAAAAGTTTTTAAAGATTAAAGTTTCTAAGTTTAAGTTTTTTAAAGTTTTAAAGTTTAAAAGATTTTAAGATTTACATTGTTAAGTTTTTTAAAGAATTATAAAGTTATTAACAAAGTTTCAAAAGTTTTATAAGAGTATTATATCAGATTCAAGATAATCAAGTTTTAAATATGTCCGGGAAGGATGATAAGGAAATAGAAGATGGCACTTCTAAAATAAAAGAAATTGGGTCAACAACCCATTTTCAATGCCCTATGTTGAAAGGGGCAAACTACACAACTTGGGCAATTCGAATGCAAATCATTCTCGAAGCGAATGGTTTATGGGAAATGATAGAGCCGCTAGAAACGACTCAATCAGACAACAAAAAAGATAAGACTGCTATCAGATTGTTGCATCCATTGAACAATACTCAGATTTAGACGAAATGTCAGTAGACGAAGTAATCGGAAGATTGAAGACATTTGAAGAAAGAATTAAAAGTAAGAAGAAAATACCAGTGGACAGTCAAGAGAGTTTGATGTTCACACCACATGAAGGCCAAAGAATTCCTAGAATTTGCTCTAATATCAGCAATGTACTGTTCCGAGAATTTGCTCTAATATCAATGTGGAGAATTCCTACATTGCCCAGTGGTGCTCATACATTGCTTAGTTTACTTGTGGAGTCTTTAGAATATCCATCAGAAACTTTGTTTCGACAGAGGATTCTCATACTTCTGATAGCTCGAGGGAATTTGAGGATTGGGTATGCTTCTAAATCCGTGTACCAATTCTGCTAAAGGCTCATATAGTGCATTTTATTCACTAGAACGAGTACTACTCATGGGATGCGACATACCGTAGCAGGTTACAAATTGAGTTAGATAATGTTGAAGTTGATGTGTCAAATTAAGAAAAAGAGAGAAACTGTTGGCATTACTACCGAGTGAGCATCTTGCTTATGAGAAACCCCTGTTTGAGTGTATATGTGATATCCCATCAATTTAAAGTGTTTCGGGTACGTCAGTTTACCACGCGAAACACTTTATTTTGCGAGTTATTTTCATTTTTATGTTTTTTCGGGTATTTTTAAACTTTTATTTTTAGGCTAGTTTGCTCAATAACATTTAAATTGATGAGATATCGCCGGAATAAAAAATTCATTGGATATCAAATTGAGAAGAAATTTAAATTGATGATTTTCAAAGTTAATATGATGATTTAATAAATAAAAAGATAAGGAAAATGATGAATCCAGAATTAGCTCGGCATGACCCGAAGATAATGACAACTCCAACAACCATCAAACAAGTAAAAATAAAAACTTTTTTGAATAAAACTAATTTTCAAATAAATATATAAAAAACGTTTTAAATATTAAAAGAAAAAAATAAATCTGAAAATTTTATAAAAATTGACACTTTATAAAAACTGATTTAAAAAAAACAGAATTTTAAAATTGCTCGAAACTATTTATTAAAATTTCTAAACAAAAACTGCTATAAAAATAATTTAAAAATACTAAAACAAATCTAAAAATTCTAATTTATCCTAACTATAAAATGTTGATAAGAAATGGCAGAAATTATAAAAACGCAAATTTTGTAAAAACCGATTTTATAAAAAAAATACACCTTAAAAGTGACGAAAATAAAATAACTATTTAAAAATTATTTAAAAGCAAAACTGAAAATAAGAAAATTAGAAAAACGAAAGTCAAGACTTAAAAAAAATAACTTATAAAAACAGAAAATTCGAAATTTTATAAAAACTTACATAAAATGTATTTGAAAATATAAAAAGATAAAGATTAAAATGGAGAAAAAAAAGATTATCTAAAACATTAATGTAAAAATTTGAAACTAAAAAGTTATATAGAAACTAAAAGTGATCAATACCTTAAATTATAAAAGTTTAATACAAAATTTAACTAATTTTTAAATCTAAAATACTAGAACTAAAAAAAAGAAAAAGAAAGAAGAATGAAAAAAATGTTCTCCTGTTTGTCTGATGTTCTTTCACTTTTTATATTGACAAATTAGAGTAGCCTCCAAGCAAAATACCACATCCATATTATGACACGTCTTGCATTTTCTTACCACATGCTAGCTTAATATCAAAAAGAGATACACATCACTTGGACAGTTGGGCCAAAAAGTGGGTTGGGCTTTAACTTGGACTATAACTTGTATATAATAAATATAATGGGCTCAGTTGCGGCTTAAGTTCGGTTCTTTTCTCGGGCTTTTTGTCTGAATTCAATAATTTTTGATAAATGCTTGAAATCTCGTACTTTTCTTCAGATGCCTTCGTTCCGTGCCTATAATAATAAATTAGATATTTAAACGATATATGTACTTAAAATTATCAATTTTTGCTATTATACCTTATATTAACCATCAAGATTGTTGCCCCGAGGCGTCTTTAATGTACCAGCCCGACCCGATTCTTTTCCTGTACCCGATATTTAATAAGGTTAGCTGGGACACGTGGTAACAAAACACACAAACTATAATACACACTAACACACCTCAGCTTTCCATCTCATTCTCCAGAATCTCCTCCCTTATCCATCTCTTTTGGTCTCTCTCTAAAATCACATCCCCTAAATCATATTGGGGTTTTTGGGGTTTCGTTGTGGAGTGACAAAGTGACTGGCGTTACAAGTTTTGTCAATCAATAAGGTGTAAGTTTTCGTTTTTTTTTACTTTTGTTAATTAATTTTTTGGTTGAAATTAGGGTTTCTAACCGCCTATTTTTTTTTTCTCAGCAGTGGTTTTCCACCAAACCGAAAAAAAACACACAAAACCCTTTCGTGCAGATGTCCAAAATTTGTGTCGAGGTAATAATGAACATCAGAAGGACAACAATTGAGAGTAAAAATTCCGATCCACATGCAAACTATTATTTTTCTTAAAGATGTTTTTATTTATTTTGTTTACATATGTTTTTGCATATTGTTTCGTATTTTAATTTCGTGTTTTTAACAGGTTGGTGTTCATCGGTGATAGCGCAGTGTTTCGGCGACAATCATACGACGGTTTTGGCTTTTCAATATGTCTGAGGCAGGATTTTCTTACCTAATTTATGTGTATTGAGTTCATATTTATATTAAAAAAATTAGGGTTTTGTTGGTTTTTGTTGAAAATTTTGGTGGTTGTTTAGAAAGATATGCATAATGTTTTCATTATTAATGTGAGATTTGATGATTTAGTTTGGATGAGTGAACTTAGGTTGGTTTTTGATTATTTTATTCAAATTTTTGGTGGTTGTTTACAAAAAGATACATAATGTTTTGAGTTTTTATGGATTTTAGTTTTTGTTGTGAATATGAGTATTGGAATGCTTATTGTTGCAGTTTATAGGCTTATTGTGTTTGTAAAGAAATAAACATTAAATGGTGTTTGGATTGCTTATCGGCTTATAAGCTTTAGTTCAGAATGACGTAAAGTGGAATAGGCAAAGGGTTTTAGCTTAGGTTATAATACAAATGTCTTGCCAAGAGATGAAGCTTAATAAAGAAAATGATCACTGAAATTGATCTAAGTGTGAGAACGGGCATATCGTGACAAGGCGTACGGTTGCTTTTCCGATATTCTTCTAATACATGTGCCTTCATATCATCTGTTATTGAATGTTTAATTTTTTTAAAAGAATCTTGAAACCAAACTGGATTGACGTCGGATCTCCTCATTCCCAATGGGGATAAGCGATAAGCCGCTTTGTAGGGTAGACTCACTCCTACCTGCAACTAAACCTGCTTCTATATCCTCCTCTTAGGGGGTAATCAAGCCGGAAGAGTGTTGCAGAAAGATCTGCACTTCCCTTTTACAACATAGGAGGGGGCCTCCAGACAAATGATATGCATCGGAGATACTTATCAGCTGTTGTTGCCAATTTTTGATTGTTTAACGGACTAATTTACTAGCTAACCAAGTAAGACGGATCATTTTTCATCAACCATGAAAATATTTTTGCTCTTCCTTAAATGTATCACTAGCAATAATGAGGTTTTGAGAATCAGTTTTGTTGCTACCAGTAAGAAAGTGAATTGTGACCAAAATCACAATCACTTCGCCCAGACACTATAAACTTATAATGTAGACTTCAGACGGTCGGTCTCAAAATGATATTACAAACACCCCTTGCTGTGCCATATATTGATAGTCTTCGTGACGGTTATGTTTCTTTTGTTACATATTTTGATTATAAGTGAAAAGCTTCATTCAATGACATCACAATTTGATCAACTTAGAGCTGTACACTCTTAAGAGGCTATTGATCGAGCTAACCAAGGCGAACTCCTGAGAATAATTCTACCGATCTATCTTACTCTAGCAACAATCTTGAGTCAAGGGAACAGCGAGTTCAGAGACCAAATCATAGCTGAACCCATGAAAGTTCAGCAACAAGTTTTAGATGATGAAACACGCGCTCTTCAGGTATTTTATAATCACTATCGTGTTTCATAAGCCATGATTTTTGGAGATATTGTGGTTTATGTTGGCTTCTCGGTGTCTGCATACGTTGAAGAACAAATACTTCTTGAAGAAAGAGTTATACCAGTTCCGCTTTCTATAGATCTTATTGTAGCAAGTTGCTGTGGTCTTCAAGGAATTGATAGCTTGCGGTTTATTATTTAAACTTATATATATTTGTTCCTGTTTTATTTAGGCTGACGCATTTTCAAAGTGTATGAACACGAATGCGTGGGTCATCAAAATCACTACATAGTAAGTTAGCTTAAGTTTATTTAACGAACTGAACTTTCAAATATATCTATATTATCGCTATATGACATTATTCGAGTTTATAAAACAACTTATTAACAAGTTATGTTTTTTCGTTTTCAGAACAAACTGGCAGAAAGATTGAATGGATATATAAGCCATTGGCTGAACTTGCCATGGAGCAACCCAGTCCTGTCTCATTTGTTGATGCGTTTTACATAGAAGATCCACCTTCCCTAATACAGAAGAAACCCTGCGCTTATAAAGGTACATCTCTAGCCTATGAGTCAAAATCTTATTATTAGTCAAGAGCGGATGAACAAGAATGAATGCACGAAACACAAGTAATGTATGAGATTTACTTAAATAAGAAATTAAATGCATACGAGCTCCTAAATTGATTTTTACGAGATACTAGAGTAACATTGAAACAACATTGTTTCTGCGAACAACTACAACACACAGTTATTCATTAAAATTAAAAAAACTAGACAAAATGTTTACATTTTGACCCATTACCCAATATACCAGAATTGCCCATTCTGCCACTGGTAGAAACACACAAGCTTTAACACGCTGATAATTTGTGCTAATGAACCTCTTTGAACTTTTCTTAGATGTCGAAGATTTATGCTTTGATGAGTGAGAATGGACTCAAGTGGGGATCGATATTTTTGCGATCAGCAGAGCAGTCCACTTCAGGCTTCAACCAAAACAACTCTGCATTTCGTCGGCCAACAACTGAAAGCTATAAACGGTTCCCGACAGTCTCCAGAAGATCATCAACATCGTTTCAGATGCAGCGAAACAAAGGTTGAAGAAGAAAGGAATGCCTTTGCCACCGTGGCATAAAGCTGATTATGTTAAAGCCAAGCGTTGGGTAACGTGACAAAGCAGGTTGAGGTTGTTATGGCCTCGATCTCTTTGTGTCGACACTGTATGTGAACTATCAATAATTTAGGTCTTTGATCATTATTAGTAACGATCACATGTATGTATATGCTTATGAATCTGATCTGTTAAAAACTGTATTATAATTTTGAATTTTTTGACTGAATTTTTATAAAAAAGTTCAGGTAGTTGAAGTTATGGCAACGGCTAATGGATACACGATTGATGACGCTATTTACAGACTTAATAAGCTTCTCAGGTAACTAACTTACTAACTGTGTGCTTTTTATAGTGTGTGTTTTTTGAATATACGTTCTTATGAGATGATGAATATAATCCGTTAAAGCTTTGTTAAAAGTAGGGGTGTTTGTTTCAGTTTATACAGCTGACTTATGGCTTATTTGGTTTTCAGCGGCTTATGTTTCATAACCTCACTTTTTTGTAGCTTATTTTGAAACTTTATATAAGGTATAATGACATAATGAGCTTATATTAGCCGAAAGTTTCAAAATAAGCCGCAAAAGGCGAGCTTATAAAACATTAGCCTAAAACCAAATAAGCCATAAGCTGGCTATATAAGCCGATACAAACACAACAGTCTCTTTACGGTTTTGCTATAAGTAGATATTTAGTTTATGGAAAATGTTATGGAGTTCTTTGCTATCTGCTGGGGCAAATCCAAATTTGGAGATAGACCCCACTGCATCAGTTAGATGCCGCAAGTAGTTACTAATAATGTTACATTATGGTTTTAGCTTCATTCTGAGGTTTGTCCGTCACTCTACTGTTGTAACGTTCATCAAAAGATATACGTTTCGTGTCCTTCAAGCCTAAACAGATTTATTTTTGGTTACAAAAAAGGTTGATTTATACATAAATCTGATTAATGAACTGTTATAGATATGATATATCCTAAGCTAAAAACGACACTTAGTCATGTTTGAGCTTTGACTTCGACTTCGACTTGAAAGGTGTTGCAACTATTTATCTGTTTGATGACAGAATGGTGAAGAAGTTATACCAATCAAGAAATAGCCAATGAGTAATCGTCGCACAAGTTTTAGGGTATCAAATGCCACTTTACAACGGAGTGTCACCTTTCACAGTCGCCGCTGTTGGCCATCTCAAGTTAGATTGTCCATGTTACCAAAGATGGACACCAGTAAAGAAGGCATGTGCAGCGAGCACACATGTCTGGAATTAATAAGAACAAGAAGGATTAGTGGTGCTTAATTTGGATACACAAACACTTGGTGTGCAAAACAACCGTGAGGCTTTTTGAAAAGATATTAAAGCATCTTTGTTTGTAATTCAATACTTCAATGTAATATATACATGTACAGTTTTTTTGTAAGAATGGAATGGTCTTTGTCATGTAAACAATCTGTTATTCATTGCTAAAGCTACCCATCAAATATATGGCAGCAAAGTAAATCCAAAACCCTGTGATCCTCTCTTTCATTAATATACACATCTTAACCAGTTAGCTAGATGTTTGTGGTGTGAAAGGGTACTGATGATAGTAGGTCAATGCCCCAATGGTTTATAAGTTTTAGCCGGTTTCATTAAGCACGATACACAACATTTATTGGTACATTATGGTAGTGTGAACTATAATTTTGTATATGATGTGCTGCAGGAGTTTTGTAGCAACAGATTAACAGCCGGATAATTAAAAAGATGATGAAGAAAAGATTCATTGTGTGTTGTAATAAACAATGTCTTAATCATTCGTGTTCAGAATTTCATGCTTGATCCTACGGATATTGATATAGCTGCCTTTAGTTCAGTAAGCACAACTGCTTATGAGGTTTGTTTTTTATTTTTAGTCAGATCCTGGCAATATGGCAACTAAACCCGCGCTCCGCAGCGAAGCGCGGGTTAAAAACCTTGTTTATTATTATACCATAAATGAGGGAATATACGATAAAATATATGTATAATTTAACCGATATCAAAATACCCATACACTTAGGCGTTGCTTGCTCTCAAGCAAATATTATTACTTACGTTAAGTCGAAAAACGATTTTCATCCCTTAAACGAATAAAGTACAACATCAAACAAGAACAAATAAATATTCATTAAGGGGATATAAGAAAAATCATTTATATCGATAATGCCCCATTTTGACCCTTATTCTTTAATAGATAAAACTTAATTTGCGACCCGCCATGCTTGACTTTATTTTCACGATATAGATAACGCTTAAGAACGAGAAGCATACAAACTGGCTGCCTCCAGGAGATAAGAATCATCGTCCTCGATTTTCACTAACCTCATATCGAGCTTAAAACGAAATCATTGTTAGGTACAAGTTTAGATGCTAACATTACCTATAAATGCAAATTGTGTAAACGTAAGCCAACTTTTCTCTCCCATTATTCCTATTTTTCCTCTATTTTTTTTATTTTATTTTCTGAAAAGTGACACACTTATTTTCATAGTTTAAGTACTTATTTTTGCAAAGTTGTCCAGTTTTAATAGTTTTTAGTTTTAGATTCCTTTTTACAAAACCCTTTTTGATGAAAACAATTTACATATGAAGATTCACTTTCAACTTTATAAATAATTTTTTTTGTTGATACTTTTTTTTCCTCGGTCCTTTAAACATTCGGGTCAACAGGAACGAGCCGTCGAGATGCGGTTGTCTTATTTGAAATATGATATAAATATTTAAATATTTTTTTGTGCCACTTTAAGTCACGCCTTAAAAAACGCTATAACTCGCCATGGCTCATAAAGCGTGAGGCTTGACTGCCGCCACGCCACGCCTCACGCTATTTATAACATTGGGTAAAATACCATATATCCTCACACTTTTTATAATATGTAAGCAAAACTTACACTTTTAAAAAAAAGGCTAAACCTTTACCGCTGAGTCACACCCATTGGTCAAATAGAAATATTATGTTGTGAATTATATTGGAAGACTATTTAACAAAACTTCTATGTAAATCTTTTTAATTGGATTATACTTTTCACCAATACTATAAATGTAGCGCAAGCGAGATGTAAACAACGAAGATCATGGTTCACCTTACATTCAGTGAGTGCAGGGATTGTGCTTACGTGCATTGTGTCGCAATGGAAAAAATTTATATATGAAGACGCTACTTCTTGAGATCCGTAAAATACCATCTATAGCTTCTGTAAATTTGTCGATATATCAATCTTTGCTCATGAAGCTCAGATTTACTTAAAAGGATACTATACCAATATGTTTTCCGTGTGATCATGCGTAGATTATTGGCGACATTAAACCATGATCTTTAGTTTTTTGATGTATCCTCCCTTTTTTTATCGAACAATCTTTTTGGGAAAAAATGGTCGATCATGTTACTTTCGTGTTGATTGTGAATCATCTCGCATTTGAGATGGGTATGGTGGCTGTTGAACTTGCTAATAACATTCCACATTACTACCACTCTTCTAATAAAAAGATAGAATTCTTTCCAAGAGTTCGTGACTATCTTCATAATGCTCTTGTAACAAAAAAGAAAAAAAAACTTAAAGTATTGCAAATACATGCCACACAAAAAAGGTTCAACGAAAATAAATACCGTTTGTGAAATCATCAAAGGCAAAGCATAGAAGCTTAGTAGCTTATACTGATATGCACCTATACTTAGTGGCCTATTTAGAAAAACCAGTGCTAGTCAACATCTTATACATAAAATCTGCACCAAAATACAAGTGTGGATTTATAACTTGACATATTATGAAAAAACTTTAAATTAAAGTTCACGGATCTTCAAGAATTAGCACTTCCATAAAGTTATA